>CAUYQS010076988.1:90000-108026 GCA_963574585.1 Otolemur crassicaudatus
TTCCTTTTTGATCATTTATCTATATTTGTGTCTTTTTGTATCTCTCTAGAGTCTAAAAAAGCTATTAGGTTCTGCTCATTGCAACTTTATGTATCTTTATATGTTGTGCGCTCAATCTGAAACACTCAAAGATTTAAATATTGGTATAATGTGGAACCGAACCACGGGGTGAAAAGTCTGCAGAAGCTGCTTTGTGTAAGTGTCGCCCCTCATCATTTCTGGAGAATTGGGCCCCATAATTTGAGCAGAACAGTGTGCTAAGCCAAAACTGTTTTCATTACACTGGAAGAAAATAAGTTTATAAATGAAACATATTTTCCTAAGGGAATGAACCACCACTGGATTGTATCCCTAAGGATCTGGGGAAATAATCAAGGGAAAATACATACTACTTTTGAAATATTCTCACCAAAACTCTGCACAATTGTACATTAGCAAGAGCTTTGTGGTTTATTTTGTATGAAAACAAATAACAAAAGCTCATGTAACCTGTAGGTGAAATGTATCCCTAATCCCCCAAAGCTCACTCCATAGGTTTCCAGAGGAAACAAATAACTTTTTGTGAAACAGTTAATGTTGCCTTTTTTTAAAGGGAAAAAAAAAAAAAAAACTTGGCTACATTTTTTTTATGTAGCCAATATTAGGCCTTGCACATTTTCATAGACACGTGATTATAATAGCTAAATGCAGCTGGATTTATTGCCTCTACTTTTAAAGAGAGTTTGCTTAGAATTTATTTAAAAGCATCTCTCTGAGGTTCACACTTTTAGAGAGGGAAGCACAGAAGGGCTTATGTCAAGATTGCTGACTGGAGAAATTTACATGTTATCACTGTAATTTATGAAAACAGAAACTCAGATTATTGACTTCAAAGTTTGTTTTAATGTATTTAGAATTCGAGTGGAACCAGCTGTTTTTTAGCTTCTAGAGATCATGTTGTTATAACCCTGTTCAAAAGGGTGATTGTACTGTATTTCTTTAAACAACTTAAGGGGTATTAATTACAGCAGGAAGGGAAAATACTGTAAATGTCTCCTCTGCCTTCTGAGGTAAATGACAAGCTCCTTTAGCAGCAAGCATCCTTGAGGGGCCCGTGGCACATGCACTTACACAGCCACAACCTCCTCCCCGGAGTCTGCAAATGGACCCACAAAAATCATCACCATCATCTTCATCATAAAAAATCTCTTAGAACCTGAACACCCAAGACAATGCACATGCTGGAGAGGGAGCCAGGGAAAGGGAAAGAAGAAGGGATGGACTTAAGAATGAGGAAGCCAAAGGCTGACTCCTCTGGACTGTCATCCAGAAAACATGGCCCAAGCCCCTGCCGTCTGGCCAGGAAGACCCCATCCCTGCACCATGAACAGCCAGGCGAGCAACTTCCAACCTCGATCTTATATTCCTACATGTATTAGCAGCAGGAGGTTATTTCAAGACCACTTAATAAAAGGGAAATGAAGTGATGCTGGTGAGTTCTACCCCATTATCAAGACAGATGATAGGATTTAAAAAAAAAAAGTTAAAAATTCCTGGTCTTATCTTCTTTGTCATTAACCCCACCATGTGGGGTGGGGGGTGAGAGGTGAGGGAGCTTTTATCAAGAGCATATGCACCTGCTGTGATCAAGTCCTACCTTCAAAAGTCAGCAACAACAAAACAGGCAAAATGAGAATGTGGTGGTTTATTTATAAGAGGGATACTTTGCACAAGGATTGAGCATATGCATCCTTGCAGAAGCTGACTCTCTCAGGGGGCAATTAAAATGACCTGCTATGAAAATTTGTCCGTGACATCTCCAAAACTCTCCTTATGGAGATATAGACCTACACACACACACACACACACACACACACACACACCCCATAAGCAAGCTAGGTCATATCTTGACCATGAAAAACCGGCAGGACTGATTTGTTGGGACTCTCCCTGGAAAACATGGATGGCCAGGCCTGTTCAGTGGTCCCTGGTGCAGTCCTGGAGTCCTGGGTAAATGACAGGTTTGGCCTTGGCTGCTGCCCATGGAGAAGCAAGGTCACTAAGTAAAACAGCCAACTTGGTACCTTCTGGCATCTGCCGTCAGGCTGGACTTTAAACCCATGGAGGGAGGGCATGGACCAAGGGACCTGGGGTCTGGTTCCAAAAATGTGTCCCACCCTTCAGAACCATAAGCTAGTGGGGTATCTGGGGTACTGGGGAGCCCCTCAGCCACTGTTCTCTAGGGTAGAGTGCAAGGGTAAAATGAATTCCCATTCTCTTTCTGGTATTTTAATTCATATTTAATATTTGATCTAAAAATATGAATCAGTGCAATAGCAATGTACATAATTGTTAGATAAAATATCCTACGTTGAAGGCACATGTTTAAAATGTTATGATTCGAATCCACAATTAGTACGTTCAGAGAATGTGCTCCAGATTATACAATTATACACAGTGGGGATGAGCGCTTCAACCCATCCAGACATTTTGCATTTTGAGGAATATACTTACTGGGTCAAAGGGTCTTTATTTAGAAAAATTTGTAGCAGGTAATAAAAACTCCAAGGGCATGTACTTGGCCTAGGCAAAAGATTTTCACCACTGATGGGGGCTAGGAACTGGCCATGTGCCCCACTGATGGAGGCCAGGAACCGGCCATGTGCCCCACTGATGGAGGCCAGCACCGGCCATGTGCCACAGTTTGAACTGATTCTCTTTTTCTCAGCTCTTTGCCCTTTTCCATAAACAGAGAACAAAAGAAAAGGAAGTGTGGTGTTTGCTCCCCAAGTGGCCTTCTCCCTTACCAGTGGAGAATCAGCCAGAGGAAGGTGGGTAGAGGAGATGTGGGTGTTCCAGCTCAGGGGTTTCTAAGTGCAGGACTACAGGGCTGCCCGTCCTCTGTGAACTCCCTGCAAATTGTTGACAGCCAGTGTCTGCCCTCCTGCACTGGCCAATGACAGGATCACACACTGAGGCCCTGTCTCCAGCCTTGCCACGGAAGGTTTCTCCAAGCTCTTGGTGATCACCAGGAATAGAATGTCAGGAGACACCATGTAAGCCAAGCAGTGACAGGTTGTGATTGAGAGGGAAGGTGCACTCTCAGGAGGGAGAGCGGCAGGCTCAAGAGAGCGGTTGCCCGGGAGGAAGCGGCCTCAGATCTTCTGCAGTCTCACGAAGGGTGTTGAGGCATATTCAGAACTCAGGGGTTGGCTTTTACTAAGAACTTAGGTAGTAAGTCCTGGAATGTCCTTCCCTCCCATTTTTATACTTTGTGTGATTGTCTTGGAACTGTCACAGTGATTTTAAGGGTGGAGAAATTTTAAAACGGCAATGTAAGTGATATCACGACTAGCAAAGTCCACGTGAGGACACAGAGAGAGCTGACAGCCCATTGCGATTGGTTCTTACCAGTGGTTCTCAGCCCCTCTGGCTCCCTCTGCCTGAGGCTGTTTACTTTACCACCTGTACCCACTGGGCAAGCCCCTGTACCCACTGGGCAAGCCCCTGCGTCTGGTCTCAGTTCCGTCTCAGACCAGCCTGGTCTCCAACCCCAGAAGTCCTACTGTGCACAATATGTTCTGTTCAGTGTGAAGAAAAAAGCTCTGCTCTCAAATTTGCCGTTGATCTGGTGGCAAAGATATAAACACAAGCAATGAAGTACTTGAAGTATCTGAAGGATGGGCCGACAGGCACTGGAATGGTGGGAATAAGGCTGCTTGAGGCCTGGACATGCGTGGAAAAGCCACCCACATACCACGCACTGACAAGCCACCCACATACCACGCACCGACACCCTGGGGTCGCTGCAGTGACGCTGGGAAATTATACTCAGCTGATGGGTGCAGCTGTTTATTTTTTCAGTAAATCCACTTTGTCTCATTAGAGGATATATGAGAACTACAGTTGGCCCTTAAACGATGCAGGGGTTGGGGTGCTGAACCCCAGCAGGTGAATCTGTACATAACTTTTGACTCCCCCAAACCTAACCACAATATCCTTTTGTTGACCAGAAGCTTTACCAATAACAAACAGTCAGGACGGCAGGGGCAGAAGACGGAGGAGATGGAAGGGGAGACAGGAGAAATTCATCCAAAAAATCCAGGGATAGCCCGGCGAGGTGGCTCACGTCTGTATTCCCAGCACTTGGGAGGCTGAGGCAGCTGGATTACCTGAGCTCACAAGTTCAAGACCAGCCTGAGCCAGAGCAAGACTCATCTCTAAAAATAGCCAGACATTGTAGCAGGTGCCTGTAGTCCCAGCTACTTGGGAGGCTGAGTCAAGAGAATCACTTAGGCCCAAATGTTTGAGGTTGCTGTGAGCTGTGATGCCATGAAACTCTACCAAGAGTGACAAAATGAGACTCTGTCTCAAAAAAAAAAAAAAAAAAAGTACCTGCAGATTAGTTGATTAGAGAGCTTTTCAGGCATAAGCAGTCCTGCTCTGGGCAAATATTTGATCAATAACACCATGATAGCTCTGTGGGTGGTTGAAGTACTGGGGACAACATTATCAGAACTCACAGGTGACAAAATAGTCATCCCCATGTACAGAACAAGAACTCAGCGTTAATTTGGAGCGGGGCCCAGCATGTCCCCGAGCTGTGCTCAGAGGCCCCGTCTGGGTCTACAGTGCATCAGGGCTGGGTCTGAAGGTGTGGGATACGCAGAAACTGGGAACTTAGTCAATCCAGGAGAAAAAGAAAGACCAAGCAGCAAAACAGCGAGAGAACCAGGAAAGGAAGGAAGGTTCTGCGTTTCACGTGTAGGAGGGAAGAAAGAAAGGTGTGCTGCCCTCTCCAGAGAAAGGCCTCCAAAGTGCCCTCACCGTGATCCGCGGGAGTCGCCGTGTGGAGGGGCCTCCAAAGTGCCCTCACCGTGATCCCCAGGAGTCGCCGTGTGGAGGGGACATGTTAGCAGAGTTACCAGATCCAAAGTTTCCACAGTCCCAGAGGGGGCACCAATCACATGACATCGGCTTTTGTGCTCTGGCTCTGAGTACCCACTAACGGTGCAGACCCCTCTAGAAGAGGGGACACAGGCCACAGAAGGGTCCAAGCTGGAGCCAAGAGGAACAACGATGACAGTTCACCTGAATAGAAAAAACAGAGGGATGGGGCAACCACGGCCAAGTGGTGGGAGAGCTTGTCAGATGAGTCCTTCTCAATGTCCATGTGTGATAGATGGGGGTGGGGGGATGCAGATTTGGGCTCCACAGGGGAACTGGCTGCACGACAGGGATAGTCCCCGCTTGGCACAGGCCACGCCAGTGCTCTTCACTGCTCCCAGCCTGCCTGGCCTTGCCCCTTCCTGCCTTCCACTCCACAGCACAAAGCCCCTGTATTTTTTCTCCTGTCTCCCCTTCCATCTCCCAGACCTCTCTACTGACTATGTGTGAGCAGAAGCAGACACGTTAGTTCCACAGGAGAGGGACTGCATGCCACACGCTGGCTTGGAAACCTGCTTTTGTCATAATATTTATTGAAAAGGAAAAACATCCAGGGGAGAGAAATCATCATTTTAAAAGTTCTATAGTATCCATCTATTCATGTTCCAAAAATTTTTTTAAAAGTCCCAGGCTACAACAAAAAGCACTGCATACACACCCTGGCACATGCACTGAAATATGATAGTACAAACTTTACTTTCTGAGATACATTGCCAACGTTTCTCGTAAAAGCTTCCATCAAGCTTTCCAGTGGTGGTTCACAAGTACAATTTTATCCACTCCTTTACCAGCAATAAATACTGTTATTATATCATTGCCATTCAAACAGGTGAAAATTGGTCATGGATGTTCGAGTTTCATCTCTACTCTGGAAGTCAAGAGTTCAAGTTGGGGTTAGACCACCACCTTGGAGCTAGTCAAGTTCTTAGTGGTTACATGATTTGGTAAAGGGACCAGTCCATCCCTGCCTCTATTTTTCTCATATGAGAAATAGGAATAATAACAGTATGCATGCCACATAGGGTTCTTAGACATAAAATGAAATGATAAATGTGAATTACTTGTGTAAGAAGGACAATAAAACATAACACAGTGAGGTTCATCCCAGGAATGCAAGGCTAGTTTAACATTTGAAACATCAATGTGTTTTATCATACAAGCAAACAAAACGTGAAAAACGACGTGATCAGTCAGAAACTCATAAGAAGTACTTGGCAGAATCCAGCATCTGTTACTGATAGACACTCTCAGCAAAGGAGATATGGAAGAGAACTTCCTAAACCCAATGAAGTGAGTCTGTGAAAAGCCCACAGTCAAGGTCACTGGAACAGTGAAAGACTGAACACTTTACCCTGTGACCCGAAATGAGACGGGCATGTCTGCTGTGTTCAGCGTCTGTCAATCTCTTTTTATCTCATGACACGCTTGAACCTACAGTTAAACTTCCACGCCACACCTGAATTACGTCAATTTAAAAAAAGAGTAAAATAAAGAATATACTTACTGTGTTTTGAATGGTAAAATTTAAAATTTACTCAAAATGGAGCAATGATCAAAAAAAATGTAAAAACTAAAACCATAAAACTTCTAGAAGAAAACATGTGATAAAAGATTTGTGACTCTGAGTCATGAAAAGATTTCTTAGGTACTACACCAAAAGTATTACACATAAAAAGAAACTGATAAAATAGACTTGATACAAATAAAAAACTTTTGCTGTGCTACATGTGCTGTTAAGTGAATGAAAAGAGAAGCTACAGGCTGGGAGGAAATCTTTACAAAACTTATATCTAATAAAGAACTTTATCCTGATATTTCCAGAATATACGAAGAACTCTCAAAATTCGATAACAAGGAAACAACCCAATTTTTTAAAGCAGGCAAAAGATTTAAGGAAATACTTCCTTGAAGATACACCTTCGAAAAATAAACACAAAAAAAAATGTGCCCCATAATCAGTCACTAGAGGAATGCAAATTAAAACCACACTAATTCAATGACTACACGCCTATTAGAATGTTAACAGTTCAAAACACTGACCGTATCAAGGCTAGTTGCTGGAGGAACTGAGACTGTCACACACTGCTGGTGGGGATGTCAAATGTTACGAGCACTTTGGAAAGCAATGCGGTCAGTTTCTTTAAAAATTGGAAGACACTTGCCATATGACCCAGCTATTCCACGTCCACATATTTACCACGAAGAAAGCATGTGTCTATAAAACTTGCATACAAATATCCACAGTACTTTTGTTTATAAAGTACAAGAACTTGAAACAGCCCAAGTCTTCATCTACAGATGAGTGGACAAATGAACAGCAGCATATCCATCCAATGGGACACTATCCATCCAGTGGGACACTATTCATCCAATGGGACACTATTCATCCACAGAGAAGAACCATATCCTAAAAGAAAAGGCAAGAAGTACTGATACACATCCAACATGAATCAGCCCCACAGTTATGCTGAGTGAAAGACGCCAAGCGGAAGCAGTGGTCTTGGTATGATGCCATGTCTGTAAAATTCGACCCGCTGCAAGAGATGAACAGAGACAAAAGGCACATCAGTGTTTGCCCAGGGGCGACGGCACCTGGAGAGGAAGGCGGGAAGGGTCACACGGGGGCGTGAAAATTCACTACCTTCAATGTGGGGATGACCACACAGGCATATGCTTGTCAAACTTTATCACATTTTATCCTTGGAATGGGTTCAATTTATTGTACTCTACATCTCAATAAAAAATAAAAAACATTGAATAGTGTCAGGAAGCCAGCAGGTACTCAACAAGGGCGGCGTCAGTGATTATTATTTTTCCACCAAATGTTTTTTTCTGCTAGGTGAATTGCCTACTCTGCTCATTTTCTACTGTTTTACTTTTTTTGTAAGAATACTTTGAAATAAAGAAAATGAGTCACAGTTTTAAAACACTCCCTCCAGCCATCCCCTTGTCTTTTCACTTCATCTGGACACGGGGGTATGTTCAGATACACCATCAGTCCTTCCCAGGATGGTTTCTGGACACGGTGGGTATGTTCAGATACACCATCGGTCCTTCCCAGGACAGTTTCTGGACACGGGGGTATGTTTAGATACACCATCAGTCTTTCCTGGGATGGTTTCTGGCTTCCTGGTCATTCATACTCTAAGAAAGGATGAATTTGATTTTAAATATTTGTCCTGCTTTCCTGAAATCTGCTTTATACACAATCAAATCCTCCCATTCTAATTGTACAGCTGGATACATTTCAGGCATTTCATGCAGCCACGTAGCTGCTTCTGCATTTCCATCGGCCAAACCGTCCCCAGGCCCCGAGTGCTCTCACACCCTCACTCCTCCCACACCCGCTCCTGGCAACCTCTTATCTGCTTTCTGATAATTTTCCTTTCCCAGAATTTCATGTAACTGATTTCACTGAAGTGATGACATAACATACACTGTCTCTTGCATGCCTGGCTTCTTTCACTCGCCATTGTGTTCTTTGAGACCATCCACATAGCTGCTTCATCATCATCTCTTTCTTTTCACTACCCAGGACCGTCCTCACGTGGCTGTACTAGGACCTGGTTTGTCCGTTCACCTCTTGATGAACACTGGTCATTTCTAGCATTGTTGTTGAATTCTGGCTTGGTTTTTTATTTTAATGAAACTTTTTCTGGCTCTTCTATGAACATCTGTGTATCAGTTGTTTGTCTGACTATGTTTTCATTTTCTTGGGTACATATCTAAGCATAGGATTACTGAGTTGTATATTTAACTCGCGAAGACACTGCCAAGCAGCTTTCCAACTGACTGTTCCATTTCTCATTTTGACCTGAGCATTCTAGTTGCTCCATGTCTTGTCAACAATCAGCATCATCAGTTTTTAAGTCTCAGCCACGTCAGGGGGTGAGCAGTGGCTCTATCTTATCTCTTAGCAGGATTTATTCATAATTGTTTAAAGTATCCCAATCCATATTACCTTTTTTTCCTGGCATCAAGATTTTACTCCTAAAATTCCTTTTATCTAATGATTAAATGGGCTAAGGCTTCCAAAAACATGGTGCTCATACGGTAACAACCTACCTCCTCACCTACTCATCCTGCTTTTAATGAAATATCTGGAACATAAGTTGAGCTTTTTGTAATAAACCATAATGATTGGATGGTTTTTATATAAAGAAGGCAAATATGCAATTAATCATTACTGACAAGCATTTCAGCATTTCACCCTTTGGGTTTTGTTTGGGTAGAATCGAAATAAAGACAGCCGAGAGAAAGGTGTGATGTTCAGGATTAAAATCACACTTACTTCTTCAGCACCACACTATGTGGCATATTATATTAATCTGAATCCAAGGTAGAGTCAGAGGGGATATAGATGAGACCCCGGGGTCAGGCTGCAGGTCAGTGGACAAGGCAGAGAGCCCACACCACTGTCCACAGGAACTGGCCTCCCCGGCCATTGTTTGTGGGAGCTGGGGGAGGGGCGGGCGGAATCCGTTATGTGGAAATGCCACACACATGTGTGCACACGTGCACTCAGGAATGAGTAATTGGATTTGGATTAGAATGGATTTGGGTGTTAATTCAGTACTTAACTTCATTATATAGGTGCTTTATCAAACCAGGAAATTTTATCAAACAGTATCATTAAAAGTCCATTTTAGCAGCCTTCTCAGGCACGCTGGCTGCCCCCGGATTCTCAGCAGGGTGAAGTCGTGGTCTCCTTCAGCAGCTTTTTGTGCCTCTGCTGCTGGGAAATGACAACTGTGACAAGCCAGACAGGGTGACAAGCCAGATGTGGCAGCCGGGCTCCTCCTCCTCCCTGGCACACTCCCGCCCCGTCATTCAGGAGCAGTCTCAGCGTCTGTCCAGGCCTGAGTCCAACCAAGGCTGTGTTTCCAATGTTCTTCACCCCCTGGGCTGTCAGCCCTGCTCATCTAATTCCTTCCCTCCTGGTCAAAAGAAATTTCTCTAGTATTTGTCATCAGGATCCTTTTTCACATTCTTGACATCGCAGAGAATTTCCAAAAATGATTTGCATAATCAAGGCCTGGGATTAGGACCGTCATCTCAACCCAAACTCACCTGTACGTTCATCTTTTTGGAAAACATCTTGGAATTCTTTATTTCGGTGCTTCTGTTTGGAGACACACACTGAAGTGGAGAGAGAGACACACAAACTGCGCGGTGATCTTTATTTTGCAAAAAGGTGGCAGGAAAATTTTAGTGTGGGCCTCAAGTATACAATATCAACTTCTCACCATTATAGTTCAACCACCAGGCATTGCTTGTCGTCTTCCTGAAAATACTTGCTTTTACCTGAAACCACACGTAAATAATGTACCCTTCTTGCCTATTTTACACAAAATAAAAATTCTAGAATGCCACATAGTCATTGCTTTTCTGATATTATTTCAAGAAATGTGACCTCCCTTTCCTAGAATTTAAAATGACATTGGTGCTCTTGTTTGAAGAGTTGGGTGAGGGAGAGAGGATAAATTCTCCCGTGCCTTTTCCAGTTTGGGTGAGGGAGAGAGGATAAATTCTCCCGTGCCTTTTCCAGTTTGGGTGAGGGAGAGAGGATAAATTCTCCCGTGCCTTTTCCAGTTTGGGTGAGGGAGAGAGGATAAATTCTCCCTTGCCTTTTCCAGTTTGGGTGAGGGAGAGAGGATAAATTCTCCCGTGCCTTCTCCTCCAACATCCTGTACTTCTTTAGTTTACATGATCCACAAAACATACTGATAGTGGAGTCTTTTGCATCAGCTAACACTATGCATTTGCTCTGTGTTTTATAAGAGATCCAAAAATACCTGAAAAAGAATGCCATTCCCTTCAAAAACAACCCTTGTACAATCAACCTAAGGCATTGTTTCCAGAAGTGGGGCAGGGCTGGGGGAGAGAGCCAGGGTCTTGTCTTTTCCCAGTGAGGCCCCTATTAACATACACCTGTGCACCTTTTTATCAAAGGAACTAATAAGATGATCGTGAGGAAGCAAAGTTAGCTATTAGATAACAATTCTCCTGCCAAGAGCCATAATCTGACACAGATTGAGCTGGGCGTAGTAGTCCATTAATGGTTCACGGCTCATACAATAATGACCTACTAACCTGACGTGGTGTTGCTCTCACATTCTGCCATCCCTGGGGACGCTACTGTCACTGTGTTATCTATTGCCTGCTTCCCTATCAAAGAAAAAAGCAGAGCTGAAATGTATGTACGCATCAGTTCTGTAGTTCATTGCACACCAACCGGCAACTGGAGGAACAATAGATTTATAAGTTTATCCTACATTAAGCCAAACATGCCTGACTGCACTGTAAATTACTAAATAATAAACCAGGTGGTGTAAGATCCTGACTTGGACAGAATATAAAAATCCATCAACCTGTAAAATACAATAACCATAAATGTGCTACGAGGCTGATGGCCCAGGTAAACCATCCACTACCAGGGCCCAAGGTTTCAGCAGGGAAATCGCAACAAAGGCGTGCTGGATTTTAAACTTGGCTCCCTTTCCCCGTGTGCCCCTGTAGGCACAGGAAAGAGCACTGAGTTGAAACACTTGGGTGTCTATTCTGCTCCTTCAATTTCTTTGTCTGGAGTTGGCCACTTCCTTTCTAATCTCTGATTGCTCCCGAGCTGCACAGTTTGGGGCTGTTGTCTTCCGAGAGGCACAAGGGTTGCTTCCGCCCGAACTTTACATTCTAATGAGCGTGAGATGCTACAGGCTCGCTGGAGAGAGAGGGAAATACAGGACAGATGCAACCTGCAGCGGATGTTTACCTTTCTCTTGAGAAAAATACCTTAAAACCAGGTGAATTCAGTAAACCCCCGTCCTGAATTCCACACTTACGTCATCTGTTGTTGCAGAAATGAAGTGAATTGTGCTGGATCTTTCCCTGCGAGACAGATTCTGTTTGTAGGAATATTCAGGAAAAAAACAAAGAGCAAAAGCAACTAATTTGATTTTGGTACAAGATTCCAAAATGATCTTACAAATTCTGATTCCAAAATAGACAAAGCTAATTCATTCCTTTTTCAGAGATTTTCAATAAGCAAACCAGGTTAAGTTTATATGATTTACAAACAGTGTTTACATTCGTAGAGGTGCAGCTAATTGCTACACGGCTTGACATCATTACAGGGAAATGCTGGGGGTGCAGACAGTTTAATTAGGGGTGGTTTCAAGTTCACTACGCGATTACCATCACAGAGCTTTCTAATATGCTTATACAGTACAGGAATGCTAAAAGGGATTACATTTTGCCTGCTGTCTGCCTAAATTTTGAATGAAAAATTATACTCTCTGTACAAGAGTTGCACTTCCCCGGCTTGGGTTTCTGCCTGAATCACACTCGCCACCTCCCACCTCTGCAAGGTCAACCCTTCTCACTTTGCGCACTGGCTATCTGGGGACTGCCCTTGTGGGCTTGAACCCATGGGGAGGTGCCTGAGAGCATCCTCAGACGATGCTGAAAAACTTCATGCTTAGAAAGATGTTTTAGAAGCAGACTTCTGCCACCTCCATAGTTCAGGTCCAATACCAGCAATGCTTATAAATAATTCAGTTCCAAATTACAACTCACTTTCCATTTCAGTCAATAACAATTGTTTTTCCAGTTTTAATTTTTAAAGTTTCATCCTGTTAAGTTGCTTTCCTCTGCAATAAACTCAAGTTGCTAATGACAATGTCACTTGGGAAGGCTGAAAACTTGGATGAGGATGGAAATGGTGGTGGGACCCCTGTCATTGGCACAAATGACCCAGAATTTGCGTTACAAACAGCAAGAGCCACCATCACCAATCTTGCCTAAAATAAAACTAACAAGCTAACCCACGGAATTGTCTAGAATCTATGGGCACATCCAAAAATATCTCTAAGCCTCCCCTGTCCTAAAGACACTTACAACCGAATCCTGGAGGAATGGCATCTCGGCAGGGATCAGTTCCTTCCAGGCGGAAAGGAAGACAAGTTCAAACAGCGCTGTGAGAATAATTTCAGCTTCCAAACCGCTACTCCTCCACAGCTTTTTCTTTTTTTAGACACGTTTCTAAGTTTCGGCTGAAGTACTTGCAAAACACTTTATGTTCAACTGTTGCCTACTCTGGATTCTGGCAATTCAGTTTTGAACGATGAATAAATGAAATAAGATTCCCCAAAGCAAATGATTTTACAGTGTAAGTAACACCTCGAGGGGGTACCCTGGGTTTTCACAGGAATTTCAAATCACAGACATCAGAGAAAAAAAAATGTTCAACAGACCTCAAATTGTTGGTGTCTGAGCTTAATGAAAGAGACTCCTGCAGCTGACCACTTCCCACAAGCCAGCACCTCGGAGGCAGAGGCACAGAACGTACGGAGACACATTACGATCTGGTGTACGTGTTCGGGCCAAACAAGACCCCAAAAGCCTCATGGCCGCACAGGTGCAGTGGGTTCTCTGCTCTGTGGGAGCTGACATGCTCTGCTGCAAATAGTTACCTGTATCAGGAGCAATTGCTAAGTTTTCTGTCCTAAATCAAATAACCAATTTCTAATTGACTTCATTGACTTGAGCCTCACATATCTCTGTTCATAAGCAACTGATAAACTCCAGATCTAAAAGTATCCACAAGTGATTAAAGCATTAAAAAACATGTTATAAAAACCACAACTCTGGTTTCTGCTAGAACACAGAGCAGTGACTCAAAACCCACCTCACCAGTCTGCACATCGTCCCTGCATCTCTCAACGTGGCCTCGGGGCTCTTCCATGGCCCCTTTCTCTGTCCAGGGTACTCTCAGGCCAGCTGCTCCCACTCTGCTTTCTCTGACATATCACTGACCAGGATGCCAGAATGTACCCATCTGAACTAAGTAACAAGCAGGTCACTCCCACGGTGACGATGCAGATGGAGGCCTCATGTTCCTCTGGGAGGGGGACTGAGCCTGAATGGTCACCTGCCTGGCCCCTGGGAAGACTGTGGCGACTAAGCCACACTCAGCTTCTGGCTCCAGCTTGCCTGTGAGCAAAGCCCAGCTGGCAGGTATTCAGGACACGGATGGACACCGACCAGAACCCTGGCTCAAGCTTTTGTCCACCTCCTCAGTTTCTGCCTGGTGTCACCAAAGGGAGTCATCTCCCCCACTCCTGTCTCTGATCTGCGACTTTTCAGAACTGACCCAGTTAATTTATCAGTTCCACGGAAGTTGGTGGACCCCAGACACTGTGCCTGAGCAAAGATGAGTTTCCAGAGCCAGGTAAGTGCCATGGGGGTGTAAATGCTGTGGGGGTGTAAATGCAGGTGGTGCAAACCATCTGGAATAAAATGATCGTCACGACCCCTAACGGGGGCAACTCCCTCTTCCCATGCCCCGGAGCTCTGCTGTCCCAAATTAGCAGCACCCACTTACGTAGATCTGGGGGACTCTCGACCTGGGGAACGCATCCCAAGACCTTTGCACACCATGGAGGGCACTGAGGAGCACCATGTGGAGCTCACTTACATGTAGTCCCAGCACAACCACAAGCACGAACACCCACAATCTCATGGGCACCCTCTCCTACCACCTCACAGATTCTCTGAGGGCTCCTCCCTGTCCTGGGGCTGGGCCACCACCTGGCCTTCCACTCTCAGTGTTGTCCTCAAAGTTCCCCTTCCTGGACATGACTCACCATTCTCTATTTTCTCTGTATTTCCAGCTTCAACAAATAGCTTTTTGTGCATGGAAGCTGGGAGGGAGGGGAAGACCACCCTTCGTCATGAGAAAACGAGTTAAGTCCTTTTGGGAGTTAATGAGTCCACAAAGGCAGAAGGAGAACTGTGAAGCCATATCACAGACCTGCAGGATATTACCGGGCAGCTTGTTATCTGTCAAGCTTCCATGAATCACCACATCTATTTCACGGCATTCAAAACCCAAGTATGTGGCTGAGCAAAATTACAAATGACTATCTGCCATGAGCCTTCCAGGTCACCTACAGCAGCCAAAACTGCAAAGGTCAAATCACAAATTTCAGCATTCTGCTAAATCAGGTCCCCAGAGCAGTCCCGTGGGCCATCACAGCCACAGATGTCCAGTTGCCTTAACATGACAAAAAGGGTTCCAAGTTAATCTTATTCTTTTAATTGGAATATGACCCTGGTCCATTCACAACAGTCACTAGAGACCCCGGCTCAGATTATTGGAGTCCTGAACGCTCTGAGGAAGCATGTTAAGAAGCTTTTGACTTTCAAGTAACATAAACCTCCAGCTGAACTGGCTTGAACAATGGAGAAATGTGTCTCAGAACAAGGACTTCTGAATGGCTTGGCAGAGCCCTGACTCAGCTGGTGACGTCACCACCGATGCAGCTGAGCTGTGCTGCTGGCCTGTCCCAGTTTCAGGCACCCTTCCCTGGCAGCAGAACACCCAGCCGGACAGTGACAGCACCTCCTTTGTCTCTTTGTCGGTAATTCAGCCCTTTCACAGGAGCCACTCAGCTTCTGATGGGTCAGACACGCACCACACACCCTTGCCTAGACCGTGTGCCAGCTAGACGGGAGGAGCAATTGCCATCAGCACAAACTACGCCCCGGGAACTGAAGGGAGGCCCCGACTTCCGATTCTCACTGACATCTGAATTCCAGTATAAACATGAAGATGGCATATCCATGCCCACCTACTGCTGTGTGTGCTGAAGAGGACACACAGACATAAGAGGACTTTCTCATCAGGGGGATGACCCCTGTAGTTTGAGAAGCACTGTTCTGGACCAGTCCTGATCTGCTGCTGGAGAAGAAGGCGTAGCCAGCCTTCCCTGAAGCCCACGGTCCCCACAGCCAAAGTGAGACCCTGCATGGTCCCCACAGCCAAAGTGAGACCCTGCATGGTCCCCACAGCCAAAGTGAGACCTGCACGGTCCCCACAGCCAAAGTGAGACCCTGCATGGTCCCCACAGCCAAAGTGAGACCTGCACGACACGGGGCTGGGAGAGAGAAAACGGGAACTGCAGCTGGCAGCTGGGTGGGGGCTGTGAGAAGCGAGGGAAGAGGTGAGGGTCACAGCATGGGGAGACGGTCACCCCTGTGCAGAGAGGAAGGGATTCGGAGCCAGGCTCCTCTGCGAACATGGCACTCGAGCTGCGCGCCAGCTGCCTGGGGGCCGTCTAGGTCCTCCTCTGGGTGGTGTGGACACATTTCCAGCGGAGAGTGCAAAGCAGGTTTGGTAGAGTGTGGATTACAGGCAGAGAGATGCACGGCTGATTCAATTTAAGAACCAGAAGAAGCTTGTACACGGGCTTTCACCATCTGATGAACAACTAAGGGCATCTTAGCCAACTACACAGCTTATTTATCGATTTCCTGAGATGTGCTTTATGATACTGCTGAAATCATTATGTGGCTTTTAACGCAGTGTGGCTCGGGAGACAGGCACGTTGAGGGCTGTCATCACCAAGATGACTTCTGCCATGGCTCCGTGTTCTCAACCTGACGCGAGGAAATTCATATTTCGTGAAGAAGGAAATGACTTTGGGTATGTATCATTCAAATCCTCAAGGATTATTGGCTAATTAGGAGCACAGTAATGTAAATTTGCCTTGTGTCAGGTTTTCAGGAACAGTAAAATAACATAATTAAGCCGTGAACAAAGCACATCATCTAAGCCACTCTTCACTGCCAACGTATATGATGCCGGAATGAATGCCGGGGCCTGGCAGCTGGAGGGAAACCAGTGCACGCTGCAAAGGCCAGAAATTGTTCTAATAACAAGAGAGAAACTGTGTAGACTTGGCTTAAATACATCGTCGTCTTATAAGAAGGTTTTCACTGAATAATTCTATTGAATAATTAAATGATTCATTTAAAGAAAACTGGGCTTGTTCCTTTGGGAAAAAAAAATCTGTATTGTGTTAACATAAGCCAAGTAAAAATCCAAATAAAACTTTCTAAAAATGCTCAGAAAATTAAAAAATAAGCCCTTAAATGGCATATCCAAATTTTGACTTCTCTTTGGACTTGTGGTTACGTGTGCAAAATTACACACAAAAATGCAAACACTGTAGCTGAAACTGTGCACTTCAAATGGCCCAATTAACTCCAATTTTGAAACTAGAACCCCTCAGTCAGGAGGCTGATGGACTGTCACTGTTCATTGCTAACGGAAATGTTACCCTTGTACCCCAAACCTATGAGAAGGTGATTATGAAAACCCTAACAAATTCTGGAAAAACTTGGAAGAGGTTCAAAATCAACTGGAGATGTGTCTAAGCTGCTCTGATCACCAGCACGGTGGGAAAGTAACATCTGGTTTGGCTCAGCTGAAGGCAGCAAAAAACAACTGGTCCCCTGGACAGGGAGGCCGGGGCAGGGAGGGCACCTAGATTAACTCTCCATGGGCTTGTGAAGTAAAATTCATCCCTCTGCTCCCTCCCTGGCAGCTCCAGCTCAGGGTTCCAGAAACTCAAGTCATTGTTTCATTCGTCCCAGAACCCCACAATGAGAATGGAATCAATAAGGAAAATCAGGCCAGGCATGGTGGCTCACACTTGTAATCCTAGGAACCCTGGGAGGCCAAGGCAGGTGGATTGCCCTGAGCTCAGAGGTTCGAGACCAGCATGAGCCAGAGTGAGACCCCATCTCCACAAAAAAATATCTGGGCATTCTGGCAGGTCCCTGTAGTCCCAGCTACTTTGGAGGCTGAGGCAAGAAAATCACTTAAACTCAAGAGCTGGAGATTGCTGTGAGCTATGATTCCATGGTACTCTACTGAGAGCCACAAAGTGAGAAAGAATAAGAAAGAAAGGAAGGAAGGAAGGAAAAAAGAAAGAAAGAGAGAGAGAAAATAAAAAATAAAATTTCAAACTAAGAAGATTGAAAGCCATTTGAAAGCAAAATTTTAAAAAAAAATAAGAAAATCAGAATCTGGAGAAGAAGAGAGCAGAGTGAGAATGTGGAGGATGAAGCTGGTGGTGGGAGGAAGAAGGGTTTACAGAAGTGTCGGTCAGCCCGGTGGGCAAAAGTCAGTGAAAGCATCCATCAGCCACATCACTTTGACAAGGCAGCCTTTGCCAGGAGGAAGGCTGCTGGTCCTGCGTCAGTGCTCAGAGAGAGAGAGGAAGAGAGAGAGGAAGGAAGGAGGGAGGGAGGGAGGG
>CAUYQS010076989.1:0-39835 GCA_963574585.1 Otolemur crassicaudatus
GAAAAGGGACAAACAGAATATGATCATTATAGCAAAATGCAGAGAAAGGAATGTTGTTGTGTGTTCCTTGGAGCTTCTGATCCGGTGATGCAGGGGAAAGAACTACAGACGGAATGAATCTTCAAGGGAGACTGGGACTCGCTCTGGTCGGTGGCCCCGCTAAACTTTACTGATTATCCTATATACTTTCCAACATTTAGTAAGAATTTAACACCTATACAAAGAGGTGAAGTAACATTAAGAAGCAACCATTTAAGATTACAATTTAGTGTGAAGGCTGAGGAACGCATATACAATTGATTTTGTTTAGAGTAAAACATTTTGGAGCCTGGCTGTTGGTCCTCGCTCGCCCAAGGTAAAGTTACACATTATAATGCTAATGAAGGAGGAAGGCAGAGAATAGAACCCAATGCTCCAAGACCGGTCTGTCCACCCCCAGCTAACACCTCGGCTGTTTCTCCACACCCCCTAGGGAGAGTCACTCTATGCACTCCTGCACATCAATAGGCAGGTGTAGAAGCTCAGATCCTCAAGGAAATGCTTCTTTAAAACAATCTCCGGAGGGAGCATGTTGAGGAGAACTGCCATATCTTGAGCAAAGGGATCCTATCTCCTACATAGGGCTGTGAGTGTTCCCAGGGCTATTTGCATGCTCAGGAGAAATGAGAAGGCTTTAAGCTCACACCTCTGGCTGACCTTAAGGTGTTGTGGGAGCAGAAAGGGAAGCCTAAATTGAATTATAAACTGCATGCCCAAGCCCTTCCAACAAGCAGAGACCCTCAGTTGAAGTGTAGGAGACTCACTTGTTCCAGGCATTTAAGAAATCATATATAGTAGGTTCTCTGGCCAAATGGAATGAAATTATAAAAAACAAAAGGAAATTTTTGGAAATTAACAAATAGGTGGAAATTAAACAACATGCTTCTAAACAACCATCAGATCAAAGAAGATACTTCCAAGGATATTATTAGAATATTCTGAGAAGGATGAAATTGAAAACAACATATAAAAACTTACGAGAGGCAGCTAAAACAATGCTTAGAGGGAAGTTTATAGCCAAAGACAT
Organism: Otolemur crassicaudatus; assembly: GCA_963574585.1. Taxonomy (NCBI): domain Eukaryota; kingdom Metazoa; phylum Chordata; class Mammalia; order Primates; family Galagidae; genus Otolemur; species Otolemur crassicaudatus. The sequence continues at coordinate 1,067 of CAUYQS010076989.1, forward strand.
TTGTATGAAAAAAGAAGATCTCAAATAAATACCCTAACCTTACCTTTTAGGAGAGTAGTAAAAGAAGAGCAAACCAAACCCAAAGTAAGCAGAATGAAGAAATAATGGAGATTGGATAGGGAGATACAAATGAGATGACAGAAAAACAGTAGGGAAAATCAGGTAAACCAAAAGATTGATCTTTGAAAAGACCAACAAAATTAACAAACCTTTGGCTAGGCTAAGTAAACAATGGAAAAGATTCCAATTACCAAAATTATGAAATAAGAGGAGACATTATTATTGACCTTACAAAAATAAAAATTAATATAAAAGAATACTACAAACAATCGTATGCCAACAGATTATTTATGCTAGATTGATGGGCATAATTCCTGTAAAGACACCTTACTGATCAGAGTTCTTGAGAGAAACAGAATCAATATATAGAAAAAGAGATACAAGGAATTGTCTCACATGATTGTGGAAGCTGATAAGTCCCACATTGCTGCCTGCAAGCTGGAGACCCAGGAAAACCAATGGAGTGATGAAGTCCAAGTCTGAAGGCCTGAGGGTCAGGGGAGCCAGTGTGTGAATCCCAGTGAGAGGGCCAGAGAAGGCCAGTGTTGCAGCTTGAGAAGAGAAGGAAACAGAAAGAAGACAGGAAGGGAGACGGGGAGCAGTGAGGTGAATGCCTCCCTCATCTGCCTTTCGCTCTCTCCAGCTTTACAGGTTGGGTGATGCCCACCCACACCAGGGAGAGCCCCTGCCTGAGAGTTCACCAGATAAAGGCTAATCTCACTCAGAAATGCTCTCACTGACTTATGCAGAAATGTGTAATGTGAGTACTCCTTGGCCCAGTCCAGTAGATACAATTAACCACACAAACACAAAGTACCCAAAGTACCAAAATCACAACTGTGACTAGACCACTAACAAGCAAAGAGATTAAATTAACACTCAACAATCTTCTTACAAAGAAAAGCCCAGGCCTAGATAGCTGTCTGGTTACTTCTTCCAGCCATACACAAGTAACTCCAATCCTTCACAAACTTTCCAGAAAGACTATAGAAGGAAGGAATATAGTTGTGTGCCATATAATGATGTTTAAGTCAGCCACAGATTGCGCTGTGGTGGTGGTACCCTAAGATTACAGTGAAGCTGAAGAGTCCTGTGACCTAGGCTGCAGTGTCTGAGGCTTTCACATGCACTCATCACTCACCCAGGACAACTTCCAGTCCTACAAGCTCCATTATGGGAAGTGCCTATACAGGTACACCGTTTTTTATGTTTTATATTGCATTTTTACTCTGCCTTTTCTATGTTTAGGCATGGTTAGATGCACAGGTGCTTATCTGCCATACTTTGTACAGTAACATGCTGTACAGATTTGTAGCCTGGGAGCAGCAGGCTACTGCATACAACCTAGGGCTATATGGGCTGTGCCATCTTGGTTATGTAAAAAGTACCTTTTATGATGTTCCCACGACCACAAAATTGCCTCATGACACATTTTTCAGAACATGTCCCTGTCATTAAGTCATATATGACTGAATTTCCCAACCCATTCTAAGTCCAGTATTATTCTGATACTAAAACTAAAGTCATTATAAGAAAAGAAATACTCCTTATAAATATAGACATGAAATTCCTCAGTTAAATGCTACTAAACTGAATCCAACAGTATAAAAAGAATTGTGCATCATGACCCAAATGAGATTTTATCTAGGAATGCATGATTGGATTAACATCTGAAAATAAATTGATGTAATGCACCCTGTTAATGGAATAAAGGACAGAACACATGTGAGCATCTCAGTAGCCACAGTAAAAGCACTTGACAAAATCCAAAACTTTTCATGATAAAATAAAAAACTTCAACAAACTAGGAGTAGTTTATGAAGTTCTCAATTTCATAAAGACACCTACAAATTGAGCCTGTGGCTCAAAGGAGTAGGGCATTGGCCCCATATACTGGAGGTGGTGGGTTCAAACCTCACCCCACCCCCCCAAAGAAGACACCTACAAATACCTAAATTTTTTTTTTTTTTTTGAGACAGAGTTTTGCTCTGTCACCCTGGTGGTGTCACATGGTGGTACAGCTCATAACAACCTCAAACTCTTGGGCTCAAGCAATCCTCCTGCCTCAGCCTCCTGAGTAGCTGGGACTACAGGTGTCTACTACCATGCCTGGATATTTTTTGTGTTATTTTTTGTTTGTTTTTGAGAGACAGAGTCTCATTTTGTCACCCTCAATAGAGTGCTGTGGTGTCACAGCTCACAGAAATTTCCATCTCTTGGGCTTAGTGTATTCTCTTGCTGCCGCCTCCCAAGTAGCTGGGACTATAGGCTCCCACCACAACACCCAGCAATTTTGTGTTACAGTTTGGCTGGGGCCGAGTTTGAACCCACCACCCTTGGTATATGGGTCAGCACCCTACCCACTGAGCCACAGGGACCACCTGTTATTTTCTGCTTTTAGTAGAGATGAGGTCTCACTCTTGCTCAGGCTGCTTTTGAACTCCCGAGCTCAAGCGATCCTCCCTCCTTTCCTCTCAGAGTGTTAGGATTACAGGTGTGAGCCAATGTACCTTGCTGCCTCCTGACTGGCGGGCGGCGGCGTGTTGGGGAGTCGGCGTATGAAAGGGGAAGACAAATAAGACAAAGACAGACACACTGGGAAAGGGACTGAGCCGAAGCTGTTTATTGTAATAGGTAGGGGTTTATATAGGTTCCGTTAGTGGGGGAACGAGGGGTACTTCTAGATTTGGTTATGTATGTAGTCCTGGTTTGTGATAGGCTAGTATTGTGAGGATGAAGTAGGAAGGAGGTGGAGAGTGATATGAGTAAATTTCTTTGGAATGTGTGCATGTGTTAAACTGCCTCTGGTCTTTTGTATCCTTTCTCTTAATCCGCAAGGTCGTTAGGCACCTCCTTCTAAGATGTACTTTCTCTTGAATGTGCTTTAATATAGTTGTTAACCCTTACAGTACCTGGCCCATCATCTTACTAATGAAAGACTGAAAGCTTTCCCTCCTATGATTGGGCAGGAAAAATGAATTTTTTTGAAAGGGAAGGGGGAGAGGATGGAGTTAAACTGTCTCTATTTACAGTTGACATGATCTTGTACATAGAAAATTATAAGGAATTCACACATACACTAGTAGAGATAATAAATCAGTCTAGCAATATTACAGAATAGAAAATCATACAAAAATCAGTTCATTTTTATATACTATGAATGATAAGCTGAAAATGAAATTAATAAAACAATTTACAATGGCATCAAAAAGAATAAAATGCTTAGCAATAAGTGTAATAAAAATAATATAAGACTCATACACCAAAAATTACAAAGTATCATTGAAAGAAATTGAGGAAGAGTTAAAGAAATGGAAAGTTATTCTGTGTTTAGGGATTAGAAGACTTAACATTGTCAAGACAACAATATTCTCCAAATTGATCCCTGTCAAAATCTCAACTGCCTTTTTGCAGAAATTGACAAGCTAATCCTAAGATTCATGTGGGCTTTCAAGGCATTTAGCATTGCCAAAACAATCTTGAATAAGAACAAATAGGAGGACTCAAAATTCTGATTTCTGAACTTGTAACAAACCTACAATAGCAGATCAACAGAGAACCCGTGACAATTCAACGGACATAGAAGGCTTTGCAACATGTGCTACTGGAACAGCTAGAAATCCACGTGCAGAACAAAATTGAAGTTGAACCCCTTCATACCATATACAAAAATTAACTCAGCATAGATAAAAGGATAAATGTAGGAGCTAAAACTATAAATCTTCTAGAATCAAACATAGGAATGAATCATTGTGACCTTGGAGGATTAAGCAACAGGTTAATGGTTTTTATATCAAAGGCACATGGAAACATAAAATTAGACAAATTGGATTACGTTCAATACAAAAGATTTTATGTTCCAAAGAACATAATCTAGGAAGTGAAAGAAAACACAAAGTAGGAAAAACGTTTGAAAATCATTCATGTAATATGGGACTAGAGTCCAGAATATATAAATAATTCTTATAATTTGATAATAAAGAAAAATAACCCAATTAAAAAATGGACAAAAGATTTTCCTAAATATACACAAATGGCCAATAAGCACATGAAAAAATATTCAACATCACCAGTTATTGGGAAAATTCAAACCAAAATCTTAGTTACTAAGGCTTAGTAAGGGGGAACTTTGTATCTTCATGTCCACTAGGAAGGCTATAATAATAATGATAATAATGATAATAATATGAAATATAAGCAAGGATGTGGAAATAGTGGAACTGCAGAAGTCACTGCTGGGAATGCAAAATGGTGCAGCTTCCTTGGAAAAACAATTTGGTAGCTCCTCAGAAGTTACTGATAGTTACCCTGCAACCCAGCAATTCTACTCCCAACTATACATTCAAGAGAATTAAAGACATGTGCTCCGACAAAATCATGAGTCTTCATAGCAGCCTTATTCAGAATAGTCAAAAAATAGGAACAACCTAGTGTTATTAATGGATGAATATATAAACAAAATGGGGCATGTCCATGCAGTGGTATATTATTTGTATTTATTTATTTATTTTTATTTTGGGGGATTCATTGAGGGTACAGAGAACCAGGTTACAGTGATTGCTTTTGTTAGATAAGGACCCTCTTATAATTGTGTCCCACCTCCAAAAGGTGCACCCTACCCCTTATCCCCCGTCCCCTCCCTTCTTCCTTTTCTCAGCTCTCCCCATTCCCCACCCCCTACCATGTACTAGGATCTTACTTGTCCTCATATCAGAATGGAGTACATAGGATTCTTGTTTAGGTATTAAGAGGATACTGATACATGGTACAACATGGATGGACCCTGAAAACATTACACTACACTAAGTTAAAGAAGCCAAGTACAAAAGGCTACATATTGTCTGATACCATTTTTATGAAATGCCTTTAATAGGCAAATCTGTAGATATAGTAGGGATTAGTGGTTGCTAGGGTCTGGGAGAGCAATTCGGTGACTTAATGATAAAATGCTTTACAATTAGACAGTGGCAATGGTTATATAGCTTTGTGAATATATATAATTTTAAATAACCTGTGAAATAGTACACTTTAAAGGAAAAAATTTTATGGTATAAATTGTCTGACAAAATTTATAATTTCTTTTTTTTTATTGAATGGTAACCGTGTACATTAATGCACTTCTGGGGTACCGTGTGGTGTTTTCACACACAATACGAAACATTTCCATCAAACTGGTTAACATAGCCTTCATGTCATTTTCTTACTTATTGTGTTAAAATGTTCATATTCTACTCATAGAAAGATTCACTTGTACCCTTGTAAGTTGAACCACAGAAGTGAACTCTCCAATCCCCCTCTCTCCACCCATTCGAAAATATATATTTTTAAATATTATCTTAACATAGCAATTTAGAAGATCTAGTACCTATATTGGAGAGTCAGTTAAGAAAATACTGGGAAAGGAAATAAAGGAACGTAAGCTCTCACTACTTGAGCCATGGACCATGTACCTCTGGAGAACCACATAACCTTTGGCCCTGCCTCACTCTGGCTACCTTCATCCATAATTTAAAAAAAAAAATCTGGATCCCTTTTAGAACATCTATTTGCAAAACCCTTTGAAGTATACCCTGTGCCGTCCCTTCCAGTCTTGGCAACAATGATGGCAGTCATGATAAAAGGACCCACAGACATCAAGCTCTAAATCTAAGCTTTGCCACTACTCAACAAGGTGACCTGGGGTAAGGGAGTCTTTACATCTTTATGAAATGGGGATAAGAGCACCTGTTCCAGATGCCCATGGATCAGCTATGGCTCAAAGGAGTAACAGTACTTTGGAAAGCATGGAGTGCTGTGTAAAGCCAGGGTGGTACAATTTCAAAGATGATGGCCTTCGGGTGAGCCCCAGAAACCACACTGGTGCCAAAGCTACCAGCCATGAGTTTCAGTTAGGAAACCCTGGCCAGGCAAATCAGGTCACAGGAGGCAGACGTGTCAAAGCTTGTACATATACTTAGCAAGCAGTAGACCCAAGCACCATCCAGGAAAACCACTCTGCCTTCCCACTACCATCAGGGACAAATGGCCTCAACACCCGGGAAACTTAAGTCTTAAAGCCTTTAAGAGTAGGAAGGAGGCAAGTGCTAAAAGAAGAAAATGTGTCTTGGCAAAACTGTGAAGTTGATCAAGTTCATATTCAGCTTCTTTTCCACATTTCCTTTCTGTTGTTTCCCTGAAACCTCAACCCCAAGCTGTAGGATCAGCACCCTCCTGGAACCTCCCAGCTGGCTGAGGCACTGTACTCCTATTTCACAGGCAAGCATCCATCAAGGCTTAACCTCTCCAGAAAAATGAGTCATATTCTGAAAATCACACCCTTCTCTAACATTTAAGAATTATAATTTCTATTTCATTCCCATCCTACCTGTAGTTATGACAAAATAAATGAATTCACAAGAAATTGTCAAAGACCTACACGTTCTTATAGATCGTCCTTTAATAGTCTAATGTGTAAAGAAAATTCTGAAGAGGATAATGTCCTGATCCAGTATCCCCCAAGTGTCCTAATTAGAAAAGTGGATGAGCATCTTTTTAGGCGACATCTTTATCAAATTTCAGCTACTGCTTCTAGCTGTATGACCATGGGCAAGTTACTTGACCTTTCTGTGTCCATTTTCTTATTTGTAAATAGGAATGATTATGGTATCTACTTCAGAGGATTGACATGAAGATTGATTAGTATGTAACAAGCACATAGAACAGTGCCTATCACACAATGATTGGCCTATGTCCAATCATACAGGACAGGAAGTATTATTTTTAGTGGTTATATATTTATTTTACATTAGTTATATAATACTCCTATGTGCCTCACCTACCACCTACACCTTCCAGAAAGAACACTACCTTCTCTAAGGGCAAACAGATCTAAGCTCCTGATGGTTCTTGCTCCATCAATTATCTTTTCTTTGTTACCTTCATAATCTCCCTCTCCACTCAGTCAGTTCATATAGTCTATCAACATTCTTAAATCTGTCCTAGCTGTAAAAAAAAAAAAAAAAAAAAGGCTTCCTCTGAACTTGATTGCAGTGGAGGTATAGTCCTTTGTCCTCCTTCTTCTAAAGTCTCACCATATTTACATCTTTGACCTTTATCTTTTTATTTTTTTGCCATTTCTTCTTTCTCCTTTGATACGTTTCCTTCTCCCCATTTCTACGCATGTGCTTTTCTTGTTTAATCCTTAAACTATCACAATATGATCTGCCACCTCATTTCATCAGAATGCCTCTTCCTAGCTGCTGAGCCCAGCAGGCACTTCCCAGCACACACCCTGCTCGCTGTGCATCAAGTGATGCTCACCGGCTCCACTTGGAAGTGTCACCTACTCCCACTGGCTGCATTGCCTTAAAGCTGCATTACCCAGCAGTCTCGCTCTTCTAACACTCAAAAAACATCACCAAGCTTCTAAATAGAGACCCCCAAACCCTTCTAATAGTAAACCGAAATGTGAACTCTACAAAACACTTAAGAAAGATGAATAAAAACAAGTAAGGCAAAGACTTACCCAATTCTTGATGAATCACTGAATGGGGGCAGTGCTAGTGGTGGTGGGTTAAAGGAAGCAAGAAATGTTTGCAACATGAAGATCATCCGAAATACCTCTTCCCACCATGTAGTTCAAAAACAAAAACAAATTGGTGCACATGCTGAACGCTTTCATTCCTCACCTTTTATTGTTGTGCATCTGTATGATAATCATCTACTTTACAAATTTTTAACAATCATTTACATTTATTCGTTTTCTTCTTTTCCAACTTACTGTTCAAGGTCCAGAGCCTGTACCAGTGGCTCGGGGCCCAAGGCAGAACAACCCGGTCAGGCTGCACTCACACCCAATCACCTACACATGCCAGTTCAGCAGAGGGGCACATCTTTGAATATGGGCAGAAACCTGAGGGCCTGGAGAAAACCCATGTAGACCTGGGGAGAACATGCAAGCTCCACAGATTGGCCCCAGCCAGGGACCTCTTCTTTTTTCTTCTCAATGTTATAAGGAAATGAAGTTGAACAAAATATTATTATTCAAGTACCTGCTGTACATTGTGAGCCCAGGAAACAGCTGATAGCTGAGCTCAGCTGAGTGTCAGAGAAGTTTCCCATGGGCAGGGAGCAGAGCATCAGCCTGGAACAGGAAGGCCTGGAGACCTGGGGAGGGCCTGCCCTGAAAGCTGACGGGCTCTGATGCTATCTCACGGGCAGTGGAGAGCCCCCGAAGAGTGGGGAGCAATCATGAGTCTGCCACTCCCTAACTAAACAATCCCAAATGCTATCTTTTCCCACCATGAGACATTTCTCACATCTGCCCCCTCTGTTCCATTCTTTCCCCTTATCAGTCTATTATTATGTTACTTAATTTTCCCTTGTTTTTTTTTTTTTTTTTTTTTTTTTTTTTTGGTCTTTCTAGAACATGAGGAAATTTTCCATCGCAGTTAGTTTGCTCTATTTAAAACACAACAAAACCTTATAATGACTTCTCCGGGGAAGTCCAGGGTGGCGTGTGGACATGCTGAGGGTGTGGTAGCTGTCCTCTGATACGGAGAGCAGAGCCCCTGCACAAGCTCTCCTGCCCTGCCTTGCCCAGCCCTGAACCTTTTGTGCTGTGAAAGCTTTATGATATGAGTCTTAAATCTTGTGTTGGACTCTAAGTTCCAGGAACAGTAGGTTCGATAGCCTCAGATTCTCTCTCGCCTCCCTGGGCCATTCACAGTGCTGCCAAGCTTTTAGCAAGTGCACAGTGAATACCTATTGCCCACTTAAAATAGCAATTTACACCAGTTGGGTGCTGGAGAACAGGTGAATTTGGAAGGCAGAATGAGAAAACACCACCAAACCCCAAAGGCCTGGGGCTCCCTGCAAAGAAAGAAATCCAAAGCAGAGAAAGCTAATACCAAGATAAAAACTTTTCTAGAGATTTAATCCAAAAACCTGAAAGAATTTTCCACACTGTAGAACCCAATTAAGAAATGTCTTGGTTTTGTTATAATGCTGTTTTTCTTCAGTACCAAAGCTTTCAAAAGACAACTAGCTAAGCAGAACCAGACCCAGGCAAGCCAGAAAATAAGAGTGCATTGAAAAAAAAGGACTAGGGCAAATTTGGCTAAAGAGCCCGGTTCCATCACAAATCCACTATATGTTTTATCTTCTCTACATCTAAATTCTTTCAGCTATTAGATTGCGGGGGGGGGACCCTCCTATTCAATGCATTATGAAAACTAATTTTTAGAGACCAAGTATAAAGAGAAGGCACCAAGCTCAGAGAAGGCACAAAATAGCATTGGTTATTTTGGTTACTCAACAAATAGCTGGGTGCCTTTTGTGAACCAGCCATGGTTGTAGATACTGGAGATTCATGTCAGAGAATTAAAAAGTCAAATACATGTTCTCAGGGCCCCGCGTTACTCACTTTTAGCCCCCGTAAGAATAGGATGAAAGCTCTAGTTCCTCTCCCCATGGAAAAATACATATAATGTCTACCTACAAATTGCATCTACAGTTAGAAAGGGGGTCAAGTAGGCTGTTAAATCCTTCAGTCCTCTCTTGTGGCCTTAGAATAAGAACCCTACCCCTAGATCAGTATCTCCCAAAATGTTTAGCAAAAACGACTCAGGGCACATGTTAGAGTCAGGGCTCCAATTTATGATTTATCAAAAAGGGATACCCAACATAGGGAAGGCGGGCCCTGGATGTCAAGTGCCCCAGGAGAATCTTATCAGGTAAGGAAACACTTCCGAAGATCACACAGTGTCAAGCACACCTGGTTTTCCTAATCTTACCCTCCGTATGACAGAGGACAAACTCTTTTAGATCCCAGCACATAACAGGTACTCAATAAGTATTTGTGAAAAAAGAAAAATATTTGAAGTGACAGGAAGTGATATATTTCCCAGATGACTAACACAAAATATCCGTCCCACAGTTTATCCAGGTGAATGAGCACAATATTAAAAAGCTGTGTTTTCTCAGAATGTGGCAAAGAAACAGAAGGCAGGAGCGAAGGTATCCCAAAGCCCTGATGTGCACTGGGCCACTCTCAGGGAGGGAAGGGGACGTAAAAGTGACCGCTTGGCTGCGGCCAGGAGGTAGAGGTCCATCTCCACTTCTTGGTCACTGGGAGTTCCTCCATCTCCTCCACCAATAAACCACTGGCCATTGAGGCAGGTGTAAGGACAGGAAAAAAAGTATTTGGGCTTTCTGAGCCATGGCTTTCCTGGAAGCTGCCTCGTGCCTAGACAGCACACAGCCTTCACTGTGTACAGCCAAGTCAGGCTTATGTAACTACTGCTTGGCATGTTGCCACTTTTGTTCCCCTGGGTATAAAGATGAACATGACCTTTCCTCTGCGCAGACTGTGGATCACTATGTGTAACTAGCTCACATATGTGTAACTTAGCTCTCCAGCCGACAGGAGCTAGGGCGGACCTCCCACTCAACTTAGCTCACCAGCCACCCATGAGCTGAATAAAGCATGTTACACCTGCCTCCATGCCTGAGTTTCTCTCTAGGCAGGCCAAATTGGAAAATTGCAACACTGGCATGACAGGGGGCAATACATTCTAGACAACACCAAACACAAGGAATACCTACTGAAGCCAGGTCAACAGTATCCTATTTTTTACTTCTGTGGAATGACACGGGCACACGCTCCAAAAACAAAACCCTCAATGGAAATGTTTACACTTTACAACCTCAAACAGAACAGCAGTATTAGGCCATATGTTTAGGAATTTATAGCAATCCCAAATTCAAATATTGCATTTCATAGTCCCAGAGAACCGTGGAAAGTCCCAGAGATGCCTACATGTTAGCATCCAAATTACATCTCTAAGATGGTTTTTTGCATTTAGAAGTAATTCCAATAAAGGCCCTATATTCAATTTTTGGCTGATTAAAATGTGATCTCTGCAGGTGAACCAAGCATTGCTCTCCTTGTTTAAAGGGACATCTGTTGAAAGATCCAATTCTAAACGAGAACTACACAGGGCTGCAAAATGTACACCTGGATCTTATCATCCTCAAAATTTAACTACATTAGACATAGTCAACCGACCTCTTCTTAGGCTTCACAGACAGAGTCCATAACCAATATTGGCTGGCAAGGTCAATTGCCTTCAGGGACAGTAAGTTTGTCCCACTCTAGCTAAACTCACCTTTTGTGAGCTCTCAAATCTGGACTTCCCTTTCCTGTCTTCATATACTTGCATAATTTTCCCCAAAAGTAAGTCATCTGTGGCCTGTTTTCCTTACCTTATTGCTTTTTAGTACAACAACAGTAAAATAATTATATATAACCTGATGACAAATTTTTATGCTCCATATTAATATAATGAAGTTTAGAAGCTTTCCTTTATGTGACCAAACCAGTAGCTTTTGTATATTATGATCACGCTTGAAGTTGGGACTGACGTGGAAATCAGGGGTGTCTACTTACGATACCTACAGTGAATAATCTTGTGTAATGTAGCTCAAGGAACTCACTTCTTGAAATTTTTTCTTCTAATCCCATCCAAATAATCCTGCATAGCCCTAATTTTTTTCCATTTCTTTATTTCCAATTAATATGAGGGTACAAATTTTTACGTTACATTGTTCTGGCTTCCAAGGTAAAGTTCAAGTTGTAAGAGAGCCCTTCACCTAGGAGGCGTGCTGAACACCCTCACACTGTGCACCTTAGGTGAGATCCCACCAATTGCTCTCCCTCCTCTTCCCTTGCTAGACTATATTTGCGTTTTATTGTTCATGTGGGTGTGTCATTGTTTATATATTGTTTTCATATCAGTATTGACTACATTGGCTTTTTTTTTCTATTCTTGAGACACTTAACTAAGAACAATATGTTCCAACTCCATCCGTGTAAATATAAAAGATATAAAGTCTCCATCTTTTCTTATGGCTGAATAGTATTCCATGGTGTACATACTGCATTCGTTCTATTAATCTAAATTTCTGGTTGTTGTGAGATCCTTATTGTCTGCAGATGATTAACCCAGAGAAAATACAGAAGAATACACATGAGGCACAACTACTCTGGAAAACGGTTCAGTAGTTTTGAACTTGTAAAAATCCCACTCCTAGCTACTCACACAAGAGAAATAAACTGAAGTTCACACAACAACCTGTAAGTAACTTGCATTAGTGTCCAACCTTTTGGCTTCTCTGTGCCACATGGAAGAAAAAGAGTTGTCTTGGGCCACCCACTAAATACACAAACACTAACAAAAGCTGAGGAGCCAAAAAAAAAAAAAAAAAAAAAGGTCTGCACGTGATTTTTATTCCCTACCACAGATAACCAAAAAAGTCCTCACATAACTCACATACTGCCTATGGACATGGTTTGAACATTCCTGGTAGTCATTTATTCATAATCAAGAACTACTAGAAATAATCCAATGTATCAGTTGGTGAATGGACAAACAGTAGCACATCCACTCAATGGAACATTACTCAGCAATTAAAAGGGCTGAGCTACTGATACATGCAACAAGCTAGATGAATTTCAGGGCATTACATAAAATGAAAGAAGCCAGACGCAAATGGAAACATAGTGTCTGATCCCATTTATGAGGCATTCTAGAAAATGCAAGACAGAGTTCAGAGCAGTCTTCAGTGGTAGGGGGAGCAGGAAAGGGTTGACCACAAAGGGGCATGAGGAAATTTTGGGAGGGTTGGAATGGTTGTACATCTCGACTGTGATGATGCTGGTCGTATACAGGTGCCAAATCTCAAAGAGCTACAAAGGGTGATTTTATCATATATAAGTTATACTTAATCCCAATTTTAACATTTTTTAATAACATAAAACCATAAAAAATAGAGTAAGAGAAAAGGAAAAACAGTACACTTGAAATGAGGACTGGAATATTTCAAATTAACATTGAAATGATAGTTTTATCTTGAAAAGAGAATCTGAGAGATTTATCTTCATTTAACCAAATTTATGTTGTAAATGAACGTGTATGTTAATTTTTCAAACACAATAAAAGGGAATCCATTTTTTATGTTATAAATCTTCTAAAACAGGATTTATGTCAGCAGAACAAAATATCTTTCATTTCACACTTGACTTTCTATTGCCCAATTGTCAAGGAGATCATTTTTTTCTCCTAAAATATTTAGGGCATTTCTTTTCACTAAAAGCTTCTCTTAATCTTATCGAGGTCTTACTATTTCACTTTGGTGCCTACCAAGTCAAAAATCTTACTCAATGTTTCTCTTCTTTAATGTTTATCTGGTCTAACTCAGTCAGATCTTAATTGGGCCGTGGCTGTGGGATCCAGCAGTTTTCAGTATCATTTTCATACAGCCCATGGACTTTTTCCTTTGCAAGATCTAAAATTGTTCTTTGTAATTAGCTTACTTTGCATACGTATTATATGGCTGAATGATGATCATATAATTAGAGAGGGACTAGCCTACAAAATTGTTGGTGGTAAGTGAGGGTGACTTACATTTTGTCATTACATTTTGTTGGTCTCCAAATTCTGAGGACCTACCTCCTTCACTGAGCACTGGTATACCAGACTTTATACCACAGGCCCATAAAAACGATATAAAAATGGCTCAGATGCTTTCTTAATGTGGCAGAAAGACAGGGAGAAACACCATCATCACTATCATCTCATCTACATTTTACTGAGTGTTTACTGAGCACTTCTCAGCATGCCTATGAGGTTATTACCACAACATTCCCATTTGATAGATGGGCAAAGGAATAGCAGAGCTGCTCAGTGAATTACCCAGACACACGCAGCAGCTCCCAGGCAGAGCTGAGGCTCACGCCCAGTCTGGCTGCAGACTTTGCATATTTAAAGATGACACTGTGAGCCCTATAACCCCCAAGGGGAGAGCCGTGCACTGAGGAGGAAATGACGAACCATGAGCAGGCCTGTGCCGGTCCACACCCCAGGTCTCAAGGACAGCTATAGCCTGAGGGCCACATCCCATAGCTGATCCACAAACATCTGCCAAATCACGTGAGACTTGGGATTTGCTGAATACCAGAAACCTCCCATGGCTGCTGTTGCAGGCCACAGAACTAGAGAGTAACCAAGGAATTGAATTTGTCATTGGCTCCTCCCTGTCTAGCCCTCCAAGGAGGACACAGCTGAAGGCCTCTAGATGGGCCACCCTGCCACCCAACAATGGCTATTGGGTTCTGTTCCTGCTCTTCACAAAGGGAGGAGAGTGATACAAGCAGTTTCTTGCACCCACACTTTAGAAAAATCATACTAAATATAGCCATGTTTCCTCTCAAAAGCCAGCTTGGAGCGGGTGGTGCTGCCACATTCCACTTTAGAAAACTGGGAAGGACTCAGCTTGATGTACAAGAGAGGAGCCTGGCTTGCTCTTGTGGTTTCAGAAGGACCATCTGCAAGATCCAACGGGGCTGTGGGGAGTACTAGGTTTGGCCAAGAGATAATAGACCCCTAAGGAAAAGAAATGGACCAGACAGACTTGGGACCCTCCTCATTTACTCTCCTGTGCACCAGGCCACCAGGACTTGGGGGAAGTCTATTAGGAAGTTACACATTACCGCACACTGCTTCCCTTCATCCCTTTCCCTCATTCCCACGCATCAAAATCCTACTCAAAGGCTCCCTCAAATGCTACCCCTTTCCCTTTCATTGGGCTGTCCCCATCCAGCTCAGAACTAAATGCTCCATTTGTTCTCAGCCTTCCCACCTCCCACGTTATGTTGCTTGTACTTTTATTTAGCACTTATATCATTCAGCCTAATCTGCTTCTGTCTCCCTCACTGAAGTGCAAGCTGGAAGGCGGGGAGGGGGGGTTCCAGGGGGGCAGGAAGGTTCAGCTTCCCTTTCCATTAGACTCCCCACCTAATCTAGTAGAGTTCCCGCACACGGGTGGTGCTCTACTGCTTCTCAACAGAAAATGCAAAGCCCACTTGAATGCCAGTGAAGGAGTATTTGCAATATCCCTTCTTTCTCCTAATCAATTAAATGTACAACATCTGACACTCCCCAGAGTTCAAGCTCAGGCTTCAGATTCTCAGCTGCCCTGCTTATAACACGTCAGCACGGCATCTACTGTGACTCAGCCTTACAGAGCACAGCTAACCCAGCAATGTTTTCATACCATCTCCCCTTCTTAGCACCAGCCCTTATTTCCTCTAGCATAAAAGAACAGCAAGACAGATGAGAAAGAAAGGCTGGGATGAAAGGAATTGGGAAGGGTTGGGCCAGACAAAGCAACAGTAGGATTAGATTGAAGCTCTGTCTGAACTGGCTAAGAGAGCTGTGGAAGGAATGGGAGTGGCAGGAACCACGGCCGCAGCAAGTTTAAAGCCAGGGTTTGAGGCCCTGATTCTTGTTCATCCACAGTCACAGGACAGGAATTTTCAGTGATGGGTTTCTGCTCACCATTCTCCTGTCCTGTCCTTAAGGACGTTTGTGTCTCTACAAACTGTGAATTCTTTGACTCTCTATGGCTCATTTCTGAACTTGAGTCATCATGACTGGGCCCCTAAAGCCCAGTGTTTACTATGACTGCTTCTCCTTGCTGTAAGTGTTTGATTCTATCTCTCCCTTTCCCCAGACACTTATTATTTTGGTGATGAGCAGTTTGTTTGTTGTTTGTTTTTTTCATTCTCTTAAAGTTAAAAAAATAGAAATAGAATCTGCTCATTCAATGACTTATTAGAAGTTATCTGATAAGCCAGTTCTCTCAGTTAGGATGGAAAATTCATACCCCTTAGCAAAGATGTTAGTTATCTTTTGGAGGGAGTGATCAATATGGAAAATAATTTTTCAGCCATGTAAGAGGTGCGAGTCTATCAAACCTGGAATTGAAACACCACGGACGATGTTCATGTACCCTACTTTCCTTAGAAAGCTCTGAGAACAACCAAGAAAGAGAAGAACTGGGGACAAGGAGTAGAAAACACTTCTCCAGCTCTGGGGAAATGCGCATTTATATTTCATTCATGAAACAATTACTGTGGGCCTCCCAAGTGCCAGGCACCATCCAGGGAATACACAGATGAATACAACACTGTCCCTGATGAATCTACTTTTTTCTTCTCCATGAAGGGTACTGCAACAAATTTCTGTTGGAAAATATCATATCAGTAGGCATAACCATCTACACCGTCTGTCCTCAGAGAATGGATTATTCTGGGGTACCTGATACTGCCTGTCTAGAGGTTCTAGTTCTCCAGCAATTTGATATCATTTATTATAACACAATATTTTTGGTAAAGACCATGGATGCCAAAATAATCCTAATTCAAACGCAGATCATAAGGTAGGACCCTGTTCTGTGACTGTAAAGCATACTTGTAAGCTTCTCAGTTGCCTGTAAGTGCAAAACATGGGTCCCAACTGGGCTAGGAAACACAAAAAGGATATTGTAATTACATTCAGAGGAGAAAACATAGCCCAGGATAGCCACAAAAACAATAAACAAAGGACAGCTCTTTTTTTTAACTTAAACACAAAGCTGCAAATTCAACAAAATGAATGAGTGAAGTACTTGCTATTAACACGTTTACAAGTTCAAGTTTACTTAAGAAAAATGTTACACATAGTAAAAACCTCCTAATTTGTTACTAATTAGAAATGTTGGCTTGCATGAATAAGTGAAAATTAGGATAGGAAACACACAATAGTACAGCTTCTTAAAATGAGAGCAACAGGCAGGAGGACGGGTACATTTACCAAGGATCTGGGTTCCAGGAACACTTCTCTGAGCTCTTTCCTTTATTTATTTAATCCTCAAAATGTTCCTAAGAAGTAAACAGTAGTAAGCCCATTTTATTTCCCAGATGTGTAAACTTAAAGTTCAGATGTTAAGTAACACAAACTCTATATCCTATTCCAATTTCTCTGGCAAAATTCCTATTCTCCTCTGAATCAGCATTTGTCAACAAGTTTGGGTAAACTGGTTTTAACCCTGGTCTTGATGTGGAAACACTGTATGAGATGGCCATGGACTGCAGGGCATTTGGCAACTCTGGCCACAGGCGCAAATTACCAACAGCAGCCCTCAGTAGCAGTTCCTAGATATCCCAAATATGCCCACGGAAGACGATGTCACTTACCAGTAGATGAAATCTACTTCTCCAAAAGAGGCTTTGAGCAGCAAGACAAAAGACTAAAGAAAAAGATGCTTCCTCTAAAAATCTCCTCTACCTTCAAATCTTATAGAAGTCTTTTATTTTATGGCATTTTGGTTCTTGAGAAAGCCCCCTGTCCCCTTATGGAAGCAGTTACAAAATTTCCATGAATGTATCCACCAGGCAATTCAAGAACATTAGTAATACTGAGTGCCTATTATGGGCCAAGTACTGTGCTATTCACTGAAATACAAAATAAAATCAAATATTACAAAACAGATAGGACCCTGTGGGTCCTAACACCCAGGGTCCTAACACCCAGGGATTGAGAGGCAGAGTAAGTATGCTGAGTATTAGGACAAATATAAGCATAGGAGGGGCAGTGCCTGTGGCTCAGTGAGTAGGGTGCCAGCCCCATATGCCGAGGGTGGTGGGTTCAAACCCGGCCTCAGCCAAACTGCAACAAAAATATAGAAAGAAAGTGAGACTCTGTCTCATACACACACACACACACGCACAGGAGCTAGGGAAACTCAGGGCTGGAGGCACCTCCCATACTCCGGTAGAGAGCTGAGAAGGCAAAGGAAGAGGGACAGTTGGGACAGGTTCCCAGAGGACATGAAGTTTTCCCTGAGCTTGAAAGATCCCATGGGGGTAGCCAAGAAGGACCTTGTTCCAGGCTGAGTCCTTTACAAAGACCAGAGATAGGGATCTTATTTGCAACAAAAGTTTAAAATGCCTCCTTCATTCTTCAGGTTGAGACATTGTGACTCATTGTCAAGATCTCCTGTTTACCAGACAGGTACTTCAACTAGAAAATAAACTCCACAGTCTGCATGCATTTCCTTCAAAAGCACTTGCTTTTTGTAAGATCTGGCTTCTCTGGTATAATCACTCATCACACAAGAAATATGGTAATTTTTATATTTTTTACAATGAGCAGGAAGTTGTTTTCAGGAACACCGTGGATGGGCAACAAACAGGAATGTCCCTCAGTAGGGACACAGAAGAGTGGCAAAGAGATCATCATCAATGTCATCTGATGGGTGATAGAGAAGGGACAGCAGGTCAACTTCATCTTGGTCTTAAGTTCAAGGTAAACTTTATCTTGGGTTTTTGTGTTTTGTTTTTGCTTTTTAGTATCTGAAGTCTTGTCTGTCAACTGTAACAATACATAAAGGCAGAGTCTCAGCCTCTTAGTGCATGTGCACAGAAAGGAAAACCTAGGAAAGTAATTATTTGTTTGGTTTGTTTGTATCGAGGGAGACAGAACGAGTTCATTTTTGTTCATTCAGTTGGGGAAAGCAGAAGTGGCTCGCTGGAGATCTCTGAACCTGAGATATCCCAGAAGCAGTAGTGTCCTGAGCTTATGGGCGTTAAGTGGTGGAGATAAGTTGTTGCTACTTGAAGTTGTTAAAACGGTAATTATAAGGAAAGCAAGAGTCAGATGAGTTCCTTTCTCTCTCCTGGGGCAGAGAAGAGAGGAAGAAACAAGCAAGCCCTTGATCCTTCTTGCCTCCAGCCTGCAAGGAGCAGGCTCATTTCCCCTTGGCATGGAGCTCACCTGCCCTCTTGTACCCACCTCCGTTCTCCTCTGACTTGACCTGCACTCAGGCACTTTAACTCTGCAGGCGAATGGGGGCTCCCATTTAATCCCACCCATCATTTCATTCCATTTTACCATCCAGGTACAGTTGATCTCTTAATCTGACATAACAAATACTTCTGGTTCACATCCCCCCACTACGCCCTGTGACTACCTCAACAAGAAACCCACTGTTACGAGGTAAGAGGTAAGAGAAACTGAAATGAAAAGACTCAGCATACGCACAACCCGCCCGACCCGCCTTTCAACCAGGAAGTTCAAACGAGGCAGGACGGTACAGTTCGAACTGGAAAGCCAACGCTCAAAATCCTAAAAGGAAAGAATAAGGTGGCCCTCCAAAAAAAAAAAAAGTAACCCCATAGAAGAGTTTGTTGAACTTTCCCCCCCTGGGTGATTCCATTCTATTTCTTTAAACTTTGCACAGCTGGGGGAGAGCTGGATAAGCAGAAACAGGTGTGGGGACACCTCCACCCTCTGGGTACATCTGCGGCGGCCGCCACTGCTGGCTGCACGCGACCAGGGGCCCTCTACCCAATGGCAGTCCCAGCCTCCAGGTGACGCACCTGGACAGGGTCCTCTCCCACGTGTGCGGGGCAAATCGAGCATCCCCAGCCCCACGGCCACCCAGCATGAGCTGGCGAGAGGAGGCAGAAATAAAGGGCATGTCGGGGCTGAAACCTCATGCCGGGCTCCCCGGCTTTCTCTACATATCCAGGATATCGCTTCGCACCAGGGACACTCTTTTCTTCACCTCCTACCCCAAAGTGCTGCGCACCTTCCTGTCTCTCCAAAGCAATTGAATAGAGCGCCTGCTGGCCTTCCGCGGCTCAGGTGAGTGACAAGAGGTGTAGGAGGAAGGGGCCCGCTCTCCGCCACCCCCTTTCTCTCCTCCCCACGATCGCAGAGCTTCATCAGGGATGTGTGGCTTGGGGTGCGCGGGTTAAGACGGAGCTGGAAATGCTCCAAGCGTCCCTTACCTTCCACAGCCATCCTCTCAGAGGTTCCCTAACGCATGCATAATTTTCTTGGCCGAGATACTCCTCCTGCCCCGCGCTCCCCCCCGCCTCTCGTTTTCGCCTAAATATTCTGCGCTCATCTGCTCCAGGACCAACCTGCCGCGGTCACGCAGAGCGAGGCAGCCGGCTCGGCTCGGCGCGGGGCGGCCTGGGAAGTGTAGTTCCTCCCCTCGTGGAGTCCCGGGAGCCCACCCGAGTCACGCGCGGGACAGGGGCCCGCTGCCACACCCAGGCGACAGCTTGGGCTTCTACCGGCCCAGACCCAGCAGTCCCTCTGCGGGTCTCCCGAGGGGCCCCGGGGGCTCTGCTTGATGGACCAACGGCTGTCCCGGGAGTTGGCGCAGACTACATCTCCCAGGAAGCCTTGCGCTGGGTTTCTCTGGGCTCTAAGAGTAGGGACCCGTGATTGAGACCTTCTCTGTCAATTAGAAGGGGTTAGGCACCTAGTAGCGGTGTGCAGCGAGGCAGAAGGCTGCCGGGTTAGCTATGGGCAGTGCTGGGCTTGTCCGCAGGCCTCAGCCGCCTGCATCCACCTCTGGCCTCCTGAGCCCCTGGCCGCCTTTGGTTCACCTGCGCTAGAGAGACTCGCTGCTCAGGGCGCGGCTGGAACTTGTTCCTTTGAACACCGGGTTGTGTCGGGTTTTTGGGAATCCTGCCAGTTGATACAGCTGTCTTCTAATCCTGCAGGGTGTTTCTGGTGGTTCTGGTGGCTAATTAAATACTTGGCATGGGGTGGTGTGGTGGGGTGGTAAGGAATGGCTTAAAATTCCCCAACAGGCAACATCCCTGCGGGTTATTAAGAGCAGGCTGAAGAACCAGAGCTCCACAGGAGGATGCCAGATCCGTCTGTCTTCCAGGGTAGAAAGCTTTCAGCTTTGGCAGGGCCTAATATTTAACAGTGCCTAAGAATCAGTGCTCTTTCAACTTCTGAACTTATGCCCCAACTCCGAGTGCTGGAGGTGCAGATAAAGGGAGTGACGTGGACCGTAGGATCCCAGAGCTAGTAAATATTGGTGAAAATTAAGATTCCAAACATTTTTTTTTCCCTGCACGAAGAAATGCAGATACAATTACAGCTGGTAGGGATAAGAGAATGGCCTTAGCAACAAATCTGTCTCAGGACTGGATTAAGACTTTTATAAAGGCCTTAAGTATAGAAATCCATAGGGTACCCCATCCACCCAACACTCCCTTCCCCAATATATAGTTTTTTACAACAACTCTGTAAAGTAACTCTAAAGAAGTCCAAAAATCTGATGCTTCTCATGATAACTCCTTAGCGATATGTCTCGGACATCAGAAAAATGTTTCTTCAGAATAATTTTGTACTTGAGGTAACGTGCACACCTGTTTTTCTGGTCATTTAAGTATGTGTTTAGTCCTATTGAGGAATATGACTATGGGTAGGCACTTTTTAAAATGTCTGTGTGTAACCATTAAATGCTTTTGGTCGTGCCTTAACTCTGAGTCCATGGAGTTGTCTGTGCAAATCAAACCCACGCTGCCCCTCCCAGGTATAGTAGAGGGAGACTGCTCAGAGAGACACAATCTCTGCGGGGAAAAAATTTCTAAACTAAGATGTAGCCAAGCATTCTAAAATCTGGAAAGAAGTGAAATCCACTTGCTTCCCTCTTTCCTCGTATATAAAAATCATAAAAGTGTTTAGACTTAGAACAGGCAGCATCAATGATTCACAACATTAGCTGTGTCTCAGCCTTTTACAAATATATACTCTTACCTTAGTCTCACAGAATTAAGATTTCTGGGGATTTGATTAAGAACACTTCAGTCTTTAAAAGGTACAGGGGATTTTAATCTTCAGTGAGAGTGAAAACCATTGGTCCATTTTCAAGCTTTTAAAGATATGGGTGATACTAAAATATAAAAGTCACTGAGATCTACAATTAATTCAAAAGCTTTATATCAGCTCATGTATTTAGTGTCTTTCCCAGCTGATGTGTATTTCAGTGGAATTCCATTTTTCATATAAATATAAATAAGAGGTAAAAGAAATATTAGTTTGACCCTACAAATTAGCTAATGATTTTGGACCATTTTGTTAAGCCTGTAATTAGAACAATATCATGTGGTTCAACCTAATAAAAAGTCAGCAAAAGTTGAGTTGAGGTTTTCAAGCCTGGTTGAACATGAGAATCAAAGCTTCATGGGAAGCTTTGAAGAGAAAAAATTACAATTATAGCTAGTATGGCCCAAAGAAAAAGACACAAAATACCAATTCTTGGCAAAGTTGTGAAGTAGTAAGGACTCCTGTGCTGCTGGTGATACACAAACAGAGCTGAATGTATGCTTCTCCTGCGACCCAGCAGTTCTGCTCCTAAATGTATAACAGATATATTTTTTTCCTCTAAAAGATAGGTACAAGAATACTTGTGGCTGCACTGTTTTTGAAAGCAATCCAAATAGTCATCGATTGTAGTGTAACCAAACAACCCTATATAGCAGGAGTCAACAAACTATGGCCAGTGAGCAAAATATAGCCCGTCACTTATTCTTTTATGGTTTACCAACTGAGCAGTATTTTTACTTTTTTTTTTTTTTTTTTGAGACGGAGCCTCAAGCTATCTCCCTGGGCAGAGTGCCATGGCATCACAGCTCATAGCAACCTCCAACTCCTGGGCTCAAGCGAGTCTCCTGCCTCAGCCTCCCAAGTAGCTGGGACCACAGGCGCCTGCCACAACACCTGGCTATTTTTTTAGTTGCAGCTGTCATTGTTGTTTGGCGGGCCCGGGCTGGGGATTCGAACCCATCACCTTAGGTGTATGTGGCTGGTGCCTTAGCCGCTTGAGCCACAGGCGCCGAGCCTATTTTTACATTTTTCAATAGTTAGGAATTGAAACAAGATAAGAATATTTTGTGGCACAAGGAAATTATACAGAAGAACTTACATGATATTCTCACTTTGGCTTCTCTGCCTCCAAAGCCTAAAATATTTCTTACCTGGTCTTTTGCAGAAAAGAAGTTTGCCACACCTTGCTATAAAGTAATGAGAATGGATTGCAACTGTATACAACAACATGGATAGAACATATGCTTTAGTTTTCTATTGTTGGTTAACAGGTTGTCCCAAAACTCAGCAGCTTAAAACAATATCCATTTATTACTTAAGTTTCTGTGGGTCCGTAGTTGGGCCACATCTTACCTGGACCTCCTCTTCTTTCAGTATCTTTTATAGACTAAAATCATATATTGTTTACATGACTGTTGCTTTTGGTCTCTGTCATCGGCAGCCAAGTATAGTTGCTAAGTGACACATCTATTTTTATAAAGAACAAAGTCCAGATCTCTTCCTGTGCCTCTTATAAGCCAAATTCTGTATTCATTGCTGTGCTATTGTTTGATACTTGTGGTATGTAAGAAATTAGAGTGCCAGGACTGAGCCTTATGCTTCATATCTTTCACATTAAATATTTTAATGATTATTATTGCCATTATCTCTGTTGTATCATCAGTGGCATTTATGGACTGACTGCCAGCGCCAAGTTCTGTACTGAGCACTTCCATGTATATTATCTCTTTTACATCACTATAATATTGTCAGATATCATCATTTTCCAGGTGAGGAAATTGAGACTCAGTGACTTTAGTCATTTGCTCAATGTCTAAAAAACATAAAACAGTAGTAAAAGGATTGAGTTCTGAGTGCAGAACTTTGTAGCATCACTCTGTCTAGATTCCAGTACTGATTACATGATTTCAGTCAGATTTCATGAGCACTTGGCTAACTAGAAGTTGTTGATAATACTAAAATTTAAAAAGGGTTTTAAATATAGTAATGTCAGAAAGCATGATATCTAGAATGATCCATTAATTTTTGAATATATTAGAAGGCAAAGAAAGCACAAAGTCGCCAGAACTTATAGTGACTTAAATAAAAAAAAAAAAAAGAAATATTAAGACAAGACTACAGGTTTCCTGTATCCTAAGATTTAAAATACTGTATGTAAGTACTTTACTGTTCTAAGTAGGTTTCTATCTTCACAAATCTCCCTAGAAAACATTCATAAATCTCAAAATTAAATAGATTGCTCATATTTCTATAATATCTATAATATCTCACATTTCTATAATATCTTGCAGATCTAACCAGAATGATTCAAACCTTCAAGACTAAAACTTTTGACATGATGAAACTAAGAGAAAAAATAATTTTTCTGTTATTAAAATAAAAAAATAATAACTCTTTCTAATCCTTGAGTCATGAGCAGAAGTACCAACAATATTTTATTCTCAGACTTCTGTTGGTAGAACTAAGCATCCTTCAGGAAACATGGTTTAGGCAAAAGCATAGTCGTTTTGTTTAAATCGTGTTAGGTGTGATTAAAGCACACTGTATGTTATCTGTATTGTTATAGGTTGGTGAGACTCTATAGCATTGTTCTTTTAAGCCACATTTTCAAAATCAAGGATTCAAATTATGTTTCCAAAAATATTTGGAACGTAAAACAAATTATGTTTCCAAACAGCATTTATTTGTTTGCTAATATTTAATTGTTCAAGCTTAATATTTAAGTGTTCAAGCTTCATGGACGTACAGAAATAGGTCATAACGTGATTACTGGCCACTGGTGATTAGTAAAATTCTTTAGCATTTCCGTGTCTTGGTTTCCCCACGCTGGAAGACTATTAAATGTATAATGTATATATCACCTAACTCATAGCTTGTTCCTGGCACATAATGGATGCCCAGTGTTTGCTCTCATGATACTTCAAAGAAGCCTCAGAAACCATTTCCCAAGGATATAGCTACAGCTCAGTTAAGTGGTTAACAAAGGACTTCAGACTGGTTGTGGGGTCTGAAGCATGTCCACCAGTCTGACTCGTAGTTAAGTCACAGAGTGAACTTAAATTGGTCAGTACAAAGCCTTCCAAACAGTCAGGAAAGCATGGCTCTATTGTGGGAAGACAGTGTACTGGACACTTGCCCGTTCTTTTGATAGATTCTGTTGATAGAAAAGAGTGTGGGCTGACTGTGGGCCGTAATGGCTGCTTACATACAAACTTTCTGTGTTCAGTGGTTCCCACGCCAAGGTACATTTGCTAGGTTTCCCTTAGCAGAGGTGCCTCCCCTTCCCCGACCAGTGGAAATTGTAAACAGTCTTTAACAACATTGGAGTGGCTATCTGTAAATAGTCGTTAACAGCATTGGAGTGGCTATCTGGAATTCCTTGTCATCTGTACACATGAGCAAAACACTAGAAAGGACTCAATGAACTTTCCCAACTGAATCCTTTTATGTCAGGGGGTGAGTACTCATGGTTGGTTGGGTTTCCTTTCATTTCTACCTCTGAAGAGACCACACATCTTTGCTAGAGAGAGATGCTAAAGCTCATAGGTAGCTATTATTATTTTCTTAGTACTTCCCCCTCCTGTCTGTTCCTTTCTTAATAATTATCTAATCTTTTATGCTTTTAATCCTTGTATCAGGTTACATTTTATCCTTACAGTGACCATGAGTGAATATTATTTACTTCATTGTATAGGCATGAAACAGAGGCTGGGAAAGGAAGGATGATTGGCCTGAATTTTTACAAGTAGACACAGCCTGATTTTAACCCCTGAGACTTCCAAAGCCAGTACTTTTTCCCCATTCCATCTCAGTGCATTACCTCTTCAGGTATGAAAGTACCTCTTACTCCTACTGGCCTTTAAAAATATATGACAGTGCATTTTTACATGAAGAATCCCATTTGGTTTGGGATAGTTGAATAAAACCCTACCTTAACTGTGCAACGTAACTCACTAAGAGTAAAACTTTCCTTGAATGAGCTTAAAGTACAATGGCCTTCATGGATGATTTTCACAGGAAGATGTTCACCTTCAGCATTCTTCAAGCCTAAGGTATGATTTTATCTCCCCAAGACTATTGCAATAGTTTGTTAATTAGCCCATCTGCCATACGGTTCTTCCCCAGGCGCCCCCCTTGTCCACGAGCAAATAGCTATGACCCAAATCTAATCATCTCACTCCACTTGGAAGTCCTTTGATTACATCTTTGCTCTTTGGGTAAAGTCTGCATGCCTAACCCAGGTTAGTCAGCCTTCTGTTTTAGGTTAGTTTTCTTTGTTCTTATAGAGCTATGAATGTTTCTTTAACAGTATTCATATTAGCTAGTAGGAATATGTTTATGGTTTTTTCATTTAAATAGTATCAGTGCCCTCCTGGGTATCATGGGAGCAAGGATGGACTTTGATTTTCCTCGCCCTTGACATTCCAGCCACTAGCACTGTATTTGGCCTATAACAGATACTTAACACAGGAATTGTGTATTTATAAATAATGACTAACTGAAGCAGTACATGAGTAAACTACTTAATCATGAGGACTTCTTCCCAGTGAAACTACAAGTTAACATTTTTGTTTCAACGTTTCATCCTCTTAGAAGTAGATTTTCTTTTAAAGCTGGAATCCATTCAGAGATGACTTAGAGACAAGTCAATCTAAGCCCTCTCATTTCACAGCTGAGGCAGAAAACTGAAGAAGTTTGCCCAGGCCACACCATGGCAGAACAGTCAGTGTCTGGAACCCAGGTCTGGGCCAAGGCATTTTGTTGTTGGTTTTGTCTTTGTTTTTCTTTTATCTTTCAGAGGGTACGGTCATGGGGGAGGTCCCACCTGGTCTAGGCTCAGCTTGGTTTGGTGGCTGAGCTTTAGGCCACAGAAGCTGGGGCTCTGTCTGCTCCAGGTGGAAAGGACAGCAGCTACCTGGGGAAGCCACTGCGAGGAGAATGGCAGACTAGCAAGGGGACAAAGAGGATGTGCAAGGCTTTGGAGGCATGGCTCACAACTAGGGCACTCTCATGTCTTCCCCTATGCTGTTTGTCAGAGAAAGTCCCATGTCCAACTCCACAGTTAAAGCATATGGAAATGTACTCTGCCTAGGAAGAAGCTGTGGCAGGAATGTGAACACAGTTAAGAATGAAGAAGTAGGCTGATTCCTCACGCTCCACAATGACTGTGTGTTAATTTCCTGTGGCTGCTGTAACAAAACACCACAACCTGGATGGTTTAAAACAAAAGAAATTTATTCTGCCACAGTTCCAGAGGATAGACCTCTAAAATCAAGGTGTTGGCAGGCTATTTTTCTCCTTAAGGCTCTAGGAAAGACTCTTCCCATACCTCTTCTCACCTCTTAGCAGTTACTGGCAATCTTGGGTGTTCCCTGACAATCTTTGGGCATGTCATTCCAGTCCCTGCCTTCACATCACATGGCTTCTTCCCCACCAGTATGTCTCCTCTATGAATCTGTCTTCCTTACAACAACTGGAGTCATTGGATTTAGGGACCTTTGGAATGTAGCATGACCTCATTTCAATTTGATTACATCTGCAAAAATTCTATTTCCAAATAAGGTCATATTAACAAGTACTCCAGCTATTTGGGGGACATAATTCAACCCACAACAGACCTACAAACTTTACCATTTTTTATAAACAAGTACCGTTGTTCTCAAAGTCTGGGTTAGTAAGCCCGTGGTAAATTCTTAGGTCCCACCCCACACCTGCCTAATCAGAAATATTGGAAGCTAGGGCCCAGTAATGTGTGCTATTACAAGTCCTCTAGATGGTTTTAATTCACACTAAAGTTCTAGAATCACTACCAAAGAAATTAGTAGAACTGAGATTTTGCAAAGATGTAACTTTAACCATTGTTCTTAAGAAGTTAAAAGTAGGACATGTGTATGTGTGTTTCTGGGAATTAAGCAGTGTTGGACTAGGAATGGGGGAAGGGAATTACAAGGGGACAGGTGCTAGAAATTGAGTGGGTTTAACCAATTCACTGAGTAATAGAAATAGTACAGGCCTCACTTGCCTGATGGATCAGTGGAGTTGCTAAAGCACTGTGCTTACACCCAAAAGCCATCATGATGAATTTTTATGTCCTATGAGGGTGAGGAGGGGCCATTAGAACTGGCTCTGGGGTCTGTCATGGGCTACACTGGGTAGAATCAATAAGAAAATGAAGGTTAGCTGCTCTGCGTGGTGGTCAATACATTTGTGGGAGTGATTACCATCATTTTGCAGTTCTGGAAGAGAATGACTCTGGGGCTCCTCCAATCCCAAGCTGTACATGTAGAGCTAAGAAAGAAAAAGGTACCACAACTGAGTACAGTATTCCAGGCATGGCCCATAGGAAGTGAGTTTAATAATGAAGTCACATCTAATGCACAACTAAATTTCACAAAAGGGAGTCAGACCTTAGATAAGGTTAGGTTCTCAAGTGTAAGTGTAGAGTGAACATGAGGAATGGCCAACTCTGCAGTTAAAAATGCTTTATATTGAAATAGGGGACAGAATTTACATATAAAATCCTATAGACCAATGCCCTAGCACATCAACATTAAAGAACATAAAAGAAAGACTACAAGAAAGTCTTTATACAAATGTATGCATATTTAAAACATTTTATCTTTAAAATAATAATCAAATTTCTAATTGTGAATGGGGGCAGATAGTACCAAATTTGTTTTTTTTGACTTTTAATATGCTGTTTGGTTTTATGAAGATTAAATTTAAAAAATTAAAGGTCTACCTTAGACTGGAGGTGGGTCTCTAAGTAAATAGAAGTTTGTTCAATAAATTTAACTACCTATATAATATGAAGTGGTTATCATTTGCCAGAAATACTTCTACGTGCTCTACAAATGTCTAGGCATTCTGACTCTGGAGGCCAAATCTGTAACCACAATGCTGTAATGTCTTTCTAATTTTTCACAGATAGTTGACCTTGAACAAAGCATGGATTAGGGGAGCCAACCCTCTGCCCCCACACAGTTGAAAATCCATGTACAAATTTGACTTCCCCAAAACTTAACTATACTAGGCTACTGTTGCCTAGAAGCTTTACTGATAACATAATCAGTTCATTAACACATATGTATAAACAACATAGAACATGTATGAATGAACTGATTGTATGTATTATATACATATAATATATACTTATATTAATATGTGAGTATAATATATACAATTATACTTACATTAATATGTGAGTATAATTTCTTTAATAAAGTAATCTTAAAGTGTTATTAAGGATAACATAAGGAAGAAGAAATATATTTACTATTCATTAAGTGGAAGTGGATTATTATAAAGGTCTTCATCCTTATCATTTTCACACTGAGTGGGCTGGTGAATGGAGGAAGAGGAAGAGTTGACCTTACTGACTAGGGGTAGCAGAAAATCCATTAAGGATGCTCACAGTTCAGACATGATGTTCAAGGATCAAGTGCACTGTTTTCTGCCATATGCAATTTTGGCAAACCAAAGCCAAAACATGGAGCTGGAGATGTAGCTATCAGGTGTGGACCCAAAGATGTCATGTCCATCCTTATGTCTTTCTTCCAAAAGTGTAGTCAAGTAATATATTACAGATAAAACTTCAACAGCCTTTTCTTTTGTAGGAGGCCACAGGCTTTCTTGTTCTCCCTGGGGCAAGAAAAAAACTGTATATTGTGTTTTTGCAAAAGTGAAGAATGGAGTTGGGCTTTTGTAGTTAGAGATGAGAGAAGTCCAGCAGTTGTCAGAAAGTGAGAGTCTGGAAGAATTCAAGTCAGAGCCAGGCAGGGTCTGCAGGGGCTGATGACAGATTACTGTTCTCATAGACTTGAAGGCAGGATCTCAGGCTCAATCCTAATGTCTGCAAACTCAAAGAAGTAAAAGAAAAATGGGACATAGGAGATGCTTTAGATTGCACCTGGAAGAGAAAGGGTGCAGTGCACCCAAGATGTGCCTTGTAAGATAAGGGAGCATTAGCATAGCACAGCTCTTGGTTTGCCCTGTACTTGCCTCTTCTAGCCTATGGCAACTGTTAGCAAAATTATGTGGCATTTAAAAGGTATTTCTGTGTGGTCTGGTTTTATTTATGAATCCTAAAATCTAGAAATGGGAATCATTTCTAGATAGGCAGGTAGGGGATATTATCGGCTAATTTTTGCCCCACCATTTCAAATGCTAAGTAAATAGCATCTGTTAGGTGTCTTAAGTGATGCAGTGACAAATTTGTTAAGGTTACCTCTGCCTTTCTCACACAGACCTTCTGTGGATGCTTAGAGATCTTTCATTCTTTGTCCCTGTGCTGGTCTCCAGGGGGGAAAACCCACAGATATTTTCCCCAAACCTCTGATAGCTTATGAGCACTGCCTTACACGTGCCATATGTATTACTGAGTCTACCTTGAGAAGCACTGTGACAGAATGGAAAGAATGTGGACCCTGAAAACATTCAGAATGGAGTTCAAACTCTGCCTTGCTCTTCTCATATACCAGGTGGGTGAAAGCAAAATAATGAACATATCTGCCCTTGGTTTTCTCATCTCTAAAATGGGCAATAATCTATCCCTCACATGATATTTTGGAGGAAAAGTTATGTATCTATCAAACAACCCAAAACTTAATGGCTGTGATAGTTGATGCTGAGTGTCAACTTGACTGGATACTCAAATGGCTGGTAAGGCGTTGCTCATTCTCAGTGTTTCTGTGGGCACTGAGCCCATCCCTTCTCCACTGAAAGGAAAACCCAAGTGGTTTGGCATTTGATGAGAATGATTAGTGCCCCAGGTGGGGCTGTGAAGGTGTTCCAGAAGAGATGGGCAGGTGAGATCATGGACTGAGGGGGAGGATCTGCTTTCACTGTGGACAGGCATCATCCCAGTCATCTGGGGTCCAGATAAAGGAAATGGTGGAAGAAGGACAATTTGCTCTTACTCTTCCAGGGCTGGGATGCTCTTCTTCTGTCTTTAGGCATTAGAACTCTAGATTCTCCAGCCACTGGACTCCAGGACCCATGCCAGTGGCTCTCTAGGCTGTGAGACTTTGACCTCAAACTGAGAATTAGATCATCATCTTTGGAGTTCTGAGGAATTTAGACTTGAACTGAGCCACACTATTGGCCTTCCTGGTTCTCCAGCTTGCAGATGGCCTATTGTGGGACTTCTCAGTCTCCATAGCCAACAGAGCCCAGTCCTCTAAGACATTTATTGTCATATCTCTCTCTGGAGAACCTTGACTAAAACAGTAGCTTAAAATAATAAACAATTTATCATCCCACAATATTATTGTCACTGAAGGAATATGAAAGCAGCCTAGCTGGATGGTTCCAACCCAAGATTTTGTTAGGTTGCAGTCAAGATGTCACCCAGAGCTGTATCCATCTGAAAGCTCAGCTGAGGCTGGAGGATCCACACCAAGAGAGCTCCTAGACACACTTGGCAAGTTGTTGCTGGGAGTTGGCAAGAGGGCTCAGTGCCTCACAACATGGACCTCCTCATGAGACCCCTGGATTGTCCCCATAAATTGACAGTGGGCTTCCCCAGAGAGTGATCCAAAAAGGAGCAAGGAGGAAGCTGCAATGCCTTTTATGACCTGCCCTTGGAAATCATACATTGTCACTTCCAGAATTCTACTTGCTGGAAGCAAGCCAAGTCCAGCTCTCAAAGGGATGGAAATTACGCTCCACTTGCTGAAGACAGTGTGTAAGAATTTGTGGACATCTTTTGAGCTACCACAATAGGCCGCATGATTAAATTCTTATAATAAAATATGTGTTTAGTAAATGAAAGCAATTATTTCTTGGAAGTTTAAATAGTTATCTTGTTCTACTTTACCTCTGCAGTATGTAGCACCAGGCTTGGTCTATAATCACATTCTTAAATCATGAGCTTAATGTATTTCTTACCTTGTGTCAGGTGTTGTGCTAAACACTATAGATGGAGTAGCTCATTTCATCTTAACAATGACCCTGGGAAATGGCTGCCAGTTTATTACTGTCCCAGATTTACAGATGAGAATGCTGGAGTATGCATGCACAGAGAAGTTAAGCAACATGCTGGTTATTAACATATGGATGAACTTGACAAAGCCAGAAATTAGTCTCAAGCAGTCAACTCTAGGATGCAGCTTTTAAATACAGGTGTTAAAATTATTCATATGAAGTACTGTCTCTGAGACATATTTGTGTAGGAATATTTTGGGTGTGGGAGAAATAACACCCAAATTGTGACCTTTGTATCTTGAGGCCTTTCTTTTAGATCTAGACTACCCTAAAAATTTCCAGCCTAAGTTTCACAATGTGAATAAGAGGAATGTTTCCTTTGGACTTTTCCTTTTCCTCACTATTTATTTGTTAAACACTCCGACAGCCCTTCTTCTTTCTTTTGTTCTACACTTTGTTTCTCCTCGAAACTTTGGTTTTTGAAAGCCCTCCAGCTACATAAAAATTCGTGAGATGATCTCTGAGGTCATTTCCTGCATCAAGTCTGACTTGTGCTTGAGTCCCATCATTTCAGAAGTCAATAACCAAGTCCGGTCAATCCTGTCCTCTGCAATGGCTCTATTGACTCTCCCTTTCTTGTTTCTTAGCGCTGCTGTCCTCATTCTGCATCTGATAAGGACTGAAATTGAAACACTGTAGCAGTCCCTTAGCAGGGCCCATGGCTCCAGTACTCACTTCCGAATCATCTTGTATCCAAACAGCCACATAAATCCCCAAGAATGTCTCCTGTAACTATGCCATGCTGTTATTGCAACAAACCCCTTCAATTGGCTATGTGGGGTCCCACCACTGGTAGTGCATATCCACAGATACGGAGATTCTGGAGAACACTGTCAAAGAGAAGTGAAGTGCTTCCTTTACTAGTCAAAGGTTCTGATGATTTTGATATGCTAATATGCAATGTGAATCTTCCTGAGGGAGAGATGATAGAGCCAAGAGGTTTCTCCTGGGCTTACTGTGGGCAAGCGAAGCCTTCAGGTCATGAAACTCTCTTGGGCTATGCACTGGAAACTGTGCCTTACCACTGTGGCTCCTCCCTGAGACTTCTCACTTAGTTGGGAGCCCTCTGCCCACAGTATTGCACCTTCAAATCCAGAAAGTCATCCCTCAGTAGGCTGTTGCTCTAGCTTCACTGTCCAACCCTGAAGCTGCCCAGAACTCACATTTCAGAGTGTCAAGATCTATTTATGTATACATATAAGGTCTGACAATTAAGTTTGTGAACTTGTAAAAAAGAGCGTGCTTCCTCCTCACTGCTGAATATCACTACAGTCAGCTTTGAAGTACTCCCGTTGAGAGGCCATGCACTGACCCCAGTGCCTCATCTATACTTCAAAGCAATTTGGAACTTGTTTTCTATAATCACCATCAGATCTGTCACTGTACAGCCTCATATAAACAAGTGACAAAAATAACAAATGCCACTCAGCAAGACATAAACACATGTCGACAAGGATGCAGCTGTGAGATGCTGATATACCAAGGTTATGAAACCTGACCTAGCTGTTTGTACAGTGCTGCCACTGTCAGTATAGGTGGCAAATTTGTGAATGTGTCAGATTTCTTTTGCATTCAAAGCTTTGTTTGCTAAGGGACTGGGTAATATTTATTTATAATTTAATTTCAAATTATTATGAGGACATAAAGATTAGGTTATAATTTTTGCATTTGTTAGGTAGCATCCTTGTTGTGGTTGCATCCTGTACCCAAGAGGTGGACCATATACCCTCACACTGTCCATTGAGTGGAATCACACCAATCCTCCTTCCTCCACTCCTCTCTTCCTTCCTCCCTTTCCCCTCCCCCCAAACTTGAATTGTGTTTTTCTCTTGTGTGGGTGTGTATTCGTTTGTGTACCAGGACTGGGTAATTTTTAAAGGGTGCTGGCCTACACCAGGATTAAAAATTTTAAAGCCACATACTAAATATAGAAGTCTCTTGGAGCCTAAAAATGTGTGCATGTATATGTGTGTGTGTGTTAACTAAGAAGTCAGCCCTTCTGTAGCTGGGTCCTCTGTGAGCATATCCACAATTTCTGAACAGACTTCATTCACTAGTTTTGCCCTCTTTTCATGAGAGAGGCTTATCTTCCAGACTTCCTCCAATGAAACTCATTGGTTTTCTGGAAAATGCTAGTACCTACTCATCGAATCATTCCAGGACTCACAGTGATTTCCAACATTAAGATGTTGAATCTTAGGTAGCATCTTGCAGTTTTTATGTAAACATTCAGTGATTTCTTTTGATAACCAAAGAGCTGAAGAATAGTATAGGAGGAGAAGTCTGGATCTGGAAGTGTGTATTCCACAAGGCAGATTTCTTTGAAGGTTTTCCTAAAGATATAGCTAACCTTCCCCCCGCCCCCAACTATTAGTTCTGTTAGATCAGCACTTACCTCACTCCAGATTTAGTTTAGTCCTCAGGGAGAGCACAGTCCCTCTAAATGCTAATGAAAAGCAAAGTATTTTCTAACTACTTTGTAATCTGCAACGTAACTTTTCTTCCTTTGAAGGCAGCAAATTTCATTATTATGCAGGATAATATTACAGTTCTTCAATGCTTTCAGCTTGTAACACTTTAGGCCTGATTGAAAAAGAAAGGAGCCATATGCCTCCTAAAGACTACATCCTTAGTTATCTAAAGAGAACATTTGAAGGACCATTCAAGCGAGTCAGTAGTCAGGTGCTATGCTGGGCTTTGGAACTGGAAACCTGAATAATATAAATTTCCTGCTCTGGTAGGAAGGTACCTATCTGTTCAATTGTTCATGTGTCACATGCATTCTGAACACCTACTGTGTGCCAGAGACTATGTTTGATGGGGAATGTCTTAGACTGGGTTCCCTAGAAATAATTTTGAAACTGAGAATTATGACTTTTATGCAGAAACTTAATGGGGAATATTCTTGGGAGGTACACTTGAAAGAGCAAAGAAGATAGTGTTGGCCAGGAAGAGAACTGATGCATAAAGTATTTGCAGCTGAGGCCCCATCCAGTGCTACCAGGAGCTCTGGTGCAAGACAGCCCTTTAGAGTGGTCCCAAAGAGGCAAGCATGCCAGGCCTTTGCATACCCCTGCCACCCAGTCATTGGTGGTCTGTATTCTGTGAAATGAGCTGTACCCTTGAGCAGGGCAATTCTTTGTAGCCCAGGCAGATGCCGAGTGAGGGACATGGCTTTCAGCCAGCAGCAATCAATATGTTTTAGCAGTTGAGAGATTGGAAGACATCTGTGTGAGCAAACAACCTCCCCTCCTGTGTGATTAATAGAGACGAGATACATGTATGCCCTCAGGGAGGTGATAGTCTAGTTGAGCAGCCCTAGCAGAAAGTAGGCAAATGCAAGTGGGGATAGACAAGTGCAAGGGTGTGGTAAGAGCTCTAAAGACAGAGGAAGGGCAGCTAGCCCAGTCTTAGGGGTCCTGAGAAGGATTCTCAGAGGAGGCAATGGCCCGGAGGAGATGCAAGGAGGGATTGAGAATGTGAAGGGAGTGGGGCGGAAAGTGTTAAGGAGAAGGAGTCTTCCTAGTAAAGGGAATAGTACATGCAAAGGGCAGGCCATGGGGAAACACAGCACAGGAGCACCTGCAGGTGTTAGGGAGGATGGAGTAGAAAGGGCAACGGGAGAAGTGGTGCCTGGGAAACAGAAGGCTAGCAGGCCTGGCAGTGGGGAGGTTTATTCAGGTTATCCTGACAGCCACTGTTTCCAGCAGGGAATTGCATGATAAAATTTGCATTTCAGAAAGATCATTGCTGCTGCAGCCTGGAGAAAAGATTGGAGGTAAAAGAGCAACACAGGGGCCTCCTATGGGTACCCATGTAGGAGGCTGGTTCATTAGTTTCAGATGAGAGATGACAGTGATTAGAATGGAGGCATGTCCGGTGGGATAGAGAATGGATAGGTTTGAGGGATAGTAAGGGGACGGAATCCCTAAGACTTGACTGGTATGGGTCATTAGGGAAAAAGAGGAGTCAACCTCAGATTTGTCTTTAAGCCAGAGCCAGCTGGCAGCGGTGTGCAGCATGGAGCTCAGAGTGCCAGGATGGGATAAGGGAACCACTCTGAGCCATGATGAACTACATCCTTTTGTGCAGGAACCCATTTAGGAAAAAAAGAGTTTATGGACCACACTGTTCTCATGCAAATGAAAGTAACATTATGGAGTTCTATGAAAATATGCATGTATATATATGTATACTTACAACTTAAATTACCTTTTAAAGAGGAATGTCAGTGAGAAAATAGATCCTGCTTTTGGCCACTCACATAATATCTGGGCCACGTTTGAACATGGCAGCATAGAGACATCTGGTCAATGTTTTCGGTCCCCCTTTGTGTAGTAAATACCGTTCTAGAGCATGTTCTTTGTATGCCTGTTGTCACCCTGTAGATAGGAGTTATTACATCCCAACTTTACAGAACCAAAGATGGAGTCACAGAGAAGAGAAGAGAAGAGATTTCACAGCCAAAGTGGCAAAGTTGAGTCTAGAATGTTCATTCCTTTCAGTGTTTGCCAGGTTGTTAAGCAAGGACCACACAATGATGAAATCAAGGTGCCTGCTCCCTGCTTCCTGTTTTAACCTGGGTTCCCCTCTCTCTGTTGGCTCCAAGATTGTCTATCTGCTTAGACACAGAAAGTTGACAGGGCAGGTAATGTCTTGCTACCCTCAGGGAGCCCCAGCACTGCCCATTTCCTGCAGCGGTACTGGCCACATGAGCGTTACTGCTACCTGACAGCATCTGGACCACTTCTGGGGGCGTACCCTCGGTCATCCTATAGCCAGGCTTTAGTCTTAGCTTACGTGGAGCACAGAAGCTGGTGTCTCCAGTTACAGGTCCCTATGTTTGTAGGATATGAAAAGGTTCAATTGTACTTAGCTTCTCGGTTGTATGTTATAGCCACATGAACTAAATGTACGGCCCCCTCCCCAAGTCAGTGTTAATGTCCATGCGGGATCAGATGACTCCACCCTTAACCCAGGCAGGGGGGTGAGCACGAGAGGGGAGGGAGGGCTCCCTTCTGAAACTGCCTCTGTTGGGCCCCTTCAGGCTGCTATTCCTTGGCTACACACCAGCCTCCTTTTTAGCGGGTATATCTACTGTGAGGTTTGCATTTGCAATGAGAAGGGGGCTTATTTCTTAATATGGTAATTAGAAATCAAAGATATAATTAAATATGTTTATGCTTAAACTTGCAATAGATTTTCTGGCTATGAACACAGACATGTATAGCTGTGTGCATTTCAGATATATTCTTCAGTCTCTCCACAAAGACACTGTAGTCTTGATTGCTGTGGGTGGTCGGTATAAAGTTTTGTTTTCTGTCTTCTTCCTTATCAGCTTCTTTCCTGAAATCTGCCTGTATCTCAGGCTGCCTTTTCTACATCTTGAGTCTCATGACATTGTCTCTGATAGGGCCCTAAAATTCAGCAAGGCACTGCCTTTTGCATCATAAATACTGGTTATACAGTGTCACAGAATGCCTCAAATTTTAGTTGGAAATGTAATAATGGAACAGCTACTATTTAATGAACACTTACCATAAACCAAGCTCCGTACTAAGTGCTTTACACATTTAACTCAATGTGTTAAGATTAAATTAGATTACGATACACAGGTTTTGCGACTTTTGCAGCAATAATTTAGTCATTGCCACACCTTTTCTTTTTTCACTGCTTTTATTTGGTCTCTAGGCTTTGTATCCTCTGTGCGGGACGTGAAATGCTGATTTTGTGCCATTGCCTACTCTGTGAAGTGGGGAATCCGCCTCTTCTCACACTTTGAAGAGTTGCCTTCCTTGTCTCTTTTATTTCGTTCCTGTGCTTCTTCTGTTTTTGAAAATCTCTCTTCCTAGAATATTTCCCAAGGACGTGTCTCAGGCCAAGCGATCTTCCAAAGGCAGCAATTCTCAATGATTTTCTCCCTCCGACACACTCCTATAGTCATGGACACATTTTGACAAAAGCCCCAACTTTAATCTGTCTCACAAGGTTGTCAAAGCACCAGGCTACAGATGATGAATAATTCCCAGCACAGCCCTGATGACATCTCTCCTGCGCTACTCCGTAGGCACACCCAGGTCTGTAACAGGAATCGTCTTGAGTACATTCTCATTTGTTTAATTTAAAATTAGGTTGCCTTGAATCTTAATTCCACAAACACACACAAAAATGGCACATAGAAACTCCTGAGGAATACACAAGAAAAAACTACTTGGAATAGTGAGTTAATTCACAAGGTCACAGTATACAAGATCAATAAAACATCAATTGTAATTTTATATGCTGGCAAGGAACAATCTGAAAATGAAATTCAGAAAGCAATTCCATTCATAATAGCTCAATAAATAATAAAATTCTTAGGAATTAATTTAACAAAAGAAGCATAAGACTTGTCCACTGAAAATTACGAAACATTGGTGACAGAAATGAAAGATAATAAAAATAAATGGAGAGAAATTCCGTTAATTCTCTTCAAATCAATCCACATATTCAACTCAATTGCTATCAAAATACTAGCAGTTTTCCCACAGAAACACTTTTCTGCCCTGGTGAATGGCCCACGCTTCCCTGTCCTGTGCTGTCATTTTAGTTAGAAGCTTGGCCGGAGTTAATTTTTCCAGATGCAAATGTTTGTGCTCTGTAAAAGTTGAGAAGTTTTGGGGCGGTTCCTGTGGCTCAGAGGACTAAAGCGCTGACCCCATATGCCAGAGGTGGTGGGTTCAAACCCAGACCCAGCCAAAAACTGCAAAATAATGATAATAACCTCTTTTTAAAAAGTTGAGAAGTTTCAGTTGAAATTGATTTCCTGGTCATTTGTTGTAACAACATTGGTTGCTACATTGGTAACAACAAATGAACTTAATGTAGCTAAATGAGTCCCCTGCACATCCTGGCTGAGCAGATATGGTATCCAAACAACCATGGTCAGAAGAGCTCAAAAATATGAGTAAGAAAAATAAGAGGACAAGCCACAGATTGGGTTGGGAAAACCCTGGAAAGTTATATATCCCATAAAGAACGTATGTCCACAATATATAAAGAATTCTTACACCTCAGTAATAAGAAGAGAAATAATCCACTTAATATCTGGGGCAAGAGAAGACATATGAAGGGCTAATACTGAGATGCTGTTGGGAGCGCAAAACATAATAAAAAAGAGGTGAAAGCAAGTATCCAGGAGGGTGTGAGGAAGCTGGAACTCTCACGTCACTGGTGGAAATGGCAC
>CAUYQS010076991.1:0-16596 GCA_963574585.1 Otolemur crassicaudatus
ACAGGAGCCTCAAGCTGTCCCCCTGGGTAGAGTGCCGTGGCATCTCAGCTCACAGCAACCTCCAACTCCTGGGCTCAAGCGAGTCTCCTGCCTCAGCCTCCCAAGTAGCTGGGACCACAGGCCCCCGCCACAACGCCTGGCCATTTTTTGGTTGCAGCCGTCATTGTTGTTTGGCGGGCCCAGGCTGGATTCAAACCGGCCACCTTGGGTGTATGTGGCTGGCGCCTTAGCCACTTGAGCCACAGGCGCCGAGCCTATGCATTATTTTTATAAATTTTTTCTTTGGAAGTTTTTCCTGAATAGTTTTATTAGTGCCAGGGATGCAGAACCTGCAGAGATAACAGGTATTTATCAACAGATTTTTATCGAGCCCTATTTAACAGATATTTATTGAGCCCTTACTATGTGATAAGCAATATGCTAGGAACTGGGAATAGATGACCAGTTAAAGATGACAGCTTAAATGATTGGATGTAGGCTCTGACCTCTCCTCTCTCCCCCAGATCTCAGTGAAACAACAATTAATGGAATTCTTTGTTTTTCAGACAGAGTCTCACATTTTCTCCCTCAGTAGAGTACTATGAAATCACAGCTCACAGCAACCTCCAACTTCTGGGCTTAGGCAATTCTCTTGCCTCAGCTTCCCAAGTAGCTGGGAATACAGGTGCCCACCAGAACACCCAGCTATTTTTTGGTTGCAATTTGGCCGGGGCCAGGTTCAAACCCACCACCCTCTCAGTATTTGGGGCCGGCACTCTACCCTCTGAGCCACAGGCACCACCCTAAAGGAATTCTTTTATGTTTAACAGTGTCTCACTCTATTGCCCAGGGTGGAGTGCAGTGGCAGGATCATGGCTCACTGCAACCTTGAACTCCTGAGCTCAAGCGATCCTCCCACCTCAGCCTCCCAAGAAGCTAGGGCTACAAGTCGACATGATACACAGCTAATTTTTCTATTTTTGTACAGACAAGGTCTCACTATATTGCCCAGGCTGGTCTCAAATTGCTGGGCTCAAGCAGTCCTCCCACCTTAGCCTCCCAAGGTGCTGTGATTACATATGTGAGCCACAGCACCTGGCTGGGATTTATTTTTCTTTTCAGGGCACTAAACCACTGGGACAAAGAATGGGAAAGGAGATAATGGCAATAAAATGTTGGAAACTGAGAAGCAAATAGGCAAGTGGTAACTGGCTTAGCAATTCCAAGAAAGCTAAACCCCAAGCTGACAGTGGGAAAGGCTGAAATGCAATCTAGGTTATGTCACAGAAGAAAAGGCTCAGCCATGGGCAGCACCAAGAACATAAAGAAGTGGAGGATGAACTCAGGAATAAAAAACCAGACTGAATGAAAGTCTTTTAAAGATGCAGCTGGATCCTTGGATCCCTTCCTGTGTTCATTGCTTAGACTGCAGTGTTGTTCTCTGGAGAAAATAACACAGGGTCCCCTTAGCTAGGGATCCCTAGACACAGTGCACTGTAGAAGACCCATACTGAATATAGGGGTAGATTAACTGAAAGTTGAGACTACAGACATATGCCCCCATGCCCAGCTAATTTTTTAATTTTTTGTAGAAATGGGGTTTGGCTATGTTGCCCAGGCTAGTCTCAAACTCCTGGCCTCAAGGGATCCTTCAATGAGTTTTTCAGGATTCTACTTTGAAATATTATAAATGACAGCAAGTCTCCAAACAGGCCTGGTGTGGTGGCTCACACCTGTAATCTTAACACTCTGGGAGGCCTAGGTGGTTGGATTGCCTGAGCTCAGGAGTTCAAGACCACCCTGAGTAAGATCGTCTCTACTAAAAATAGAAAAACTAGCCAAGTGTGGTGTGTAGTCACACCTACTCGGGTGGCTAAGGCAAGAAGATTGTTTGAAGTTGCTGTGAGCTATGACTCTGTAGCACTCTAAGGTGACAGAGTGAGACTCTGTCTCAAAAAAAAATTAAAAAAAAAAGCAAAAATGATTTTTAGAAAAGAAATTGAGAGGCTCAGCGCCTATGGCTCAAGTGGCTAAGGCACCAGCCACATACACCTAAGGTGGCGTGTTCAAATCCAGCCAGGACACACCAAACAACAATGATGGCTGCAACCAAAAAAAAAAATAGCCAGGCGTTGTGGCAGGTGCCTGTGGTCCCAGCTACTTGGGAGGCAGAGGCAGGAGACTTGCTTGAGCCCAGGAGTTGAAGGTTGCTGTGAGCTGTGATGCCACGGCACTCTACTCAGGGGGACAGCTTGAGGCTCTGTCTCAAAAAAAAAAAGAAAAGAAAAAAAATTGAGGAGTCAGTGGTAAACAAGGTAGGCATAGTCCCTGCCTGCAGAACATGGAGAGCAAGTATTGTAACCAGTAAATACAATAGTATGTGCTGAGCATTGCTGAGTGCAGGAAGGGCATCCTTCGTGGTATGGAATTTCCAGCAAAAGGATTCAAGTTTTGAATCTGTGGGTCAGAACTTCAGCGGAGGATGATGCAGGTTGATGGAAGAGTGTTTCGGAGAGAGGGAACGTATGCAAAGGCCCAGAGATGAGCAAAAACAAGGCACACTGCAGAGACTCGAGTGCAAAACTCAATAGGAGGGAGACTGGCAGAGAAGACTTGAGGCTGAAAGGTACCTCGGGCCAGTCCCTGTGGGGCCTCCTGGGCCACAGAAAAGGGTAGGCTCCAAATGTAAGAGTGTAGGCACAAGCTGGCCTAGGGAGGCCTGCCTGGGAGGATGCTCTCTCTAGCTTCAGTGCAGGGATGGACTAAGCAGAAGCAAGAGTGGAGGCTCCCGTCCAGAACTTATTAATCTATTTCCCGTTCCTGGACACTAGCCTACGTTTATTTTTAGTTCCAGAGAAAGACTCAGATTTTTCTCTTCTGGTTTTTAACAGAAGTTCCCAGAGTTCCAAAGAGTGTTGTTGGGAATCCTCATATAGTAGACAAAACCTGGTATTACGGTGCCTTCCTTGGTGTTAAGCTGTAATACATTATGAATCTCCGGCTATAGCTGTGCCTCTAGGCATCTGTGACTGCTGCAGACAAAGTGAAGGCCATAAATGATAGAGAAGCAGGCAGCCCTTGGACAGTCCCCAGGTTCTAGGGTCACATATCCAGGGCTGACTCAGGGCAGTCAGACTCATAAGGAACTGATGAATATGCCAGATGCTACTTTCACAACTGCTGCCCAGAGGATATACTCTGCCAGAGTTATCTCAGACCCTGATCTTATCCTGGAAGAACCGCTCAGGGCAGCCAGATGATGGGGAGGGGCACCTCCTGCATGCGGACATGCTTGGGAGTCAGGATGGATACTTGGGCTCTTGCCCAGGTCTCTTAACAGTGCCGTCTTTTTCACCCCAGGCGGTGCTTGGGCACTGGCAACTTTCTTAGCATTGACCCATTTCCCTACACTCCCAGCAGATCAGTACCTGTCTGTTCTTCAGACTGTGTTCAAGTTTAGTATCCTTAGGTATGGACTGTTCCCCAGGATACATGATTCATGTGGATCAGATGAGGCCTCTTTCCAAGTCCTTCAGCCTCTCAGTTACTCTTGGCCGTGGCTCCCTCCCAGGGAAACCACTTCCAAGTCCGAGGACCCCTCACTGTATCCCTCCCACTCACATAGTGACTTCATTTAGCATCAGAACACAGAGAGAGCCCTAGCCTCAGAGGTACTGGTCCTACAAGGAGTTTAGAGTCTAAATTCCATAAAGAGCTAGGAGAGAAACACCTCCCAAACTGTGGTCCCAGCATGGTCTATGTCTGGAGACAGCGCCTAATCGATGAGGAGGGGTTCGCACTTCATTTTGTTTCTTACTGAGGCCTCTCCCCGTGCATCCCTGTGAGTGCTGGCAGGGGCAGGAAAGGGGGTGGCTTTTCCTGTAACTTCGATTAAGCAGTAAATCTAATC
The DNA here is from genome assembly GCA_963574585.1 of Otolemur crassicaudatus. Taxonomy (NCBI): domain Eukaryota; kingdom Metazoa; phylum Chordata; class Mammalia; order Primates; family Galagidae; genus Otolemur; species Otolemur crassicaudatus. The sequence goes on from CAUYQS010076991.1 coordinate 3,890, forward strand.
TACTTTTAATAAACCCAGCAATTAGCAGGAGTCCAAAGAGACTTCTACCTCAAACAGAAATATATAGACAGGAGTGGTGAGTAGAAGATTTCAAGCATAAAGTATAGATCGTGGGAAGACTGGTTTAGTGTGTAATTTGCAATTATCAGTATTAAAATCAAGCATGAACCAAACACAAAAAGAAAATTTTACATTTAATGTTTTAAGACTAAAAACTTAGCTGGGCACAGTGGCTCACACCTATAATCCTAGCATTCTGGGAGGCCAAGGTGGGTGGATTACCTGAGCTCGGGAGTTTGAGACCAGCTTGAGCAACACTGAGACCCTGTCTTGAAAACTGGCCAGGCGTTGTGGTGGGTGCCTATTGTCCCAGCTACTCAGGAGGCTAAGGCAAGACGATCCCTTGAGCCCAAGAGTTTGAGGTTGTTGTGAGATATGACACCATCGCATGCTACCCAGGGCAACAAAGTGAGACTTTCTCAAAAATAAAAAAAATAAAATAAAAAACTAATAACTTAGTTTGAAATCATTCTCTCTACTTCTAAAAAGCCTTTTAAAAGAAAGTTACCAGTATAAAGTCTTTACCTCTGAAGGATTAGATTCAAAGATATAAACAACAAAAGCCCATGTTTTATCTGAAAGGAGTCCAGGTCCGTGTCCCTCTTCTCTATGGCAAGACCTTGACCAGACCCCCTCCAGCACCCTTCCCACATGCCTGGTAGCTGGAGACTGGACAAATTCCAGACAGGAGTGGTTCAGGGTTTTAGTTAACTGCTGCTTCTGAAAGAACTTGTCCCTTCAGCCAGAAAAATGCTCTCCAAGTCTCTAAAAATAGTGCTCGCTGGGATTTTCCAATTTGACATTCCTTTGGTCACAATGACCTAGGACAACCCAAGCCAGTCCACCCTGTGCTTCTAGCCAGTGCGTCCAGGGGAATCCGGTGGTCTATGGAACCTGTTTGTAGTTCTTGCTACCTCCAACCCTGCTGGCCTTTGACTCCTTTTAAGGGAGGAGTCACCTGCTCAGCACTGCCTCGCTTCTCCCTGGCTGCCCTTCACCTTCTGGTCGCACGGCAGAGGAAGGTCTGGGGAAGAGGGCTGAAAGCATGTCCACAAGGGAATGTGGGAAGTGCCTTTATACTCCAGGACTCGTGTCTGTGCCATGTGAACCTCAGGGAGTCGCGTAGCTAGTCGGGAGGCAACATACATCACTCAACCATGTGCCAGGCACTGGACAATATTCTGGGGGCTGCAAGGCTCTCACAAAAGAACAGGATGGGAGGGAGTGATTTTGGAATCACACTGGCCTGCCAGCCTCCACCTGCTCTTTCTAGTAATAGTGCCCTACACCTTGTTCTATGGGCTTCTCCCCTTCTACTCCAACACTCCCCTCCCTGGACAGGTGGTGCCCACCCAGGAAGCGTGAGCAACTGACCCAAGAAAGACAATCATAGCACCTTTTACCCTAACAGTTGGCTCAGGGCAGGCATGGGACTTAGGTTGAGCCAATGAGAATCCTACCCTGAGATTTTTCTCTCTAGAATGTAGAGATTCTCAGATTGTAATGTGCACAGGAATTCTCAGGACCTCCCCTGAAGAATCTAATGCTTAGGTATAAGGTTGGGGGCATGAATCTGTAACCACAAGTTATCCACAGGACTACAAGGCCTATGGCTAGAGATAGCAAGGAAAGCTTCATGGAGCCAAACTGGAGGCTAAGTAGGAGTTTGCTCAGTTGCATGTGATCCTGCCAACTGCTCTCTGGAAACAGTCTCCTTGCTTGGAATATATGGCTTTAGGCTCTCCTGATTTTCCGCCAACCTCTCTGGTCACTCTTTTCAGTCATCCATATGGGCCCAGTCCCTAAAGGTCATCGTCCCTCAGGGTGCTCTCTCATTCCTTTGCTGTAACTCCAGATCTTTCCCCTTAGCTCTAGCCACTTAAATCCACCTGCCAACTAGACATCAGCCTTGAGTGTCCTGAATTCCAAAAGATCAAAACGTAAGTCATCATTATACTTGCTCTTTCCCTGCCCTCCCTGAGCAATAAAACACCTGGCCCTTTATGAGGACAATGTGGGGAGGGGGTGCCTGGCACTCACATGGTGCATTCTGTGTGTCACATGCTACTCGGTTTTAATACATAGCTCATCTAATTCTCAATACAGCCCAGTGAGGAGGGCAATTCCTGGATCTCCTGTACAGTTTAGACTAGATGTCCCCTCATGCAGGAACACCTTCCTCAGTCCACAGATTGCCTCTGGTCCTCCTGCCCTGGCTTCCGCAGCCCCTTGCTTCAAAGTATCTATTATACTATTTTATAACTCACCATTTACCCATCCATATGCTGCCCTTCTGGGCCATGAGCTCCCAAAGGCCAAGGGCCTCATTTATCTCTGGAATTGGCTCAGGGCCAGACGTGTGGTAGGCACAAAAGGGACCATTTGTGGAACACAGGAAGTACTCGCTGGCTGGGTAACCTCAGACAAAATGACAACCCCTGTGAGCCTCATTTTTCTCATCTGTAAATTGTAAAGGGTTTAGAATTGTGTCTGAAATAAAGTAAACACTCAGCAAATGTTTACTCATTATCATGGTTCTGAGTAAGCAAGGCAGGGCAAGGCATTCTAGCCTAGGAAAGGCTCTGACAGAAACGCCTGAGGCATTCAGAAAGAGGTGAGCAGTCTGGGTTCTTGTTCAGATGTTGGCGGGGGTGGGAGGGGTGGGGGGTCGGGTGGACAGGGAGGTGGAAACAGATTCAGTAGGTTGCAGACAGGAGCAATGGGAGCTATACTTCGCTTTTTAAGCAGGGGATTGATATGGACTGATTTGGGCAAAAACAAAAAGTACAAATGAATAATTCAAAGTCTTATCTCCTTTCTTTCAAATGGGTAGTAGTGACACCATTACCTTGAATAATGTATAAAGCCTTTGTAAATGGAAAAAGGTCTCAGAGACCCTAAGAAGATGCCTATGGAAGCTTAGAGGTCCCTTGGCCTATCAAGGGACCCTGGAGCAGCCTGAAATGCCTGCAGAGTTCAAGGAGCTAGATCCCTGAGCACCTGAGCTAACCCTCAAAGGAAGAACAGACTTTACATAAGCGATCAGAGTGAGCAGGGAAGCATGATGGTAAGACATAGGAACATTGGAGGCCAGGAAGCCAGGCAATTGAGGGAGAATGGGGAAGCAGTGGGTTGGAGAGGTACGGGGGCCATCATCAAGGCCTGAATGTCACACCACTTTGATTCTTTTCCCTGAATCCACAGGCAAACTTCAAAGTTGAGTGTTTCATTAAATGTATTTATTTGGAAACAATCTCAAAATTACCAAAAGAAAACAAAAAGTAGGCTCGGCGCCCATAGCACAGTGGTTATGCCACCAGCCACATACACCAAAGGTGGCAGGTTTGAACCTGGCCCAGGCCAGCTAAACAACTGCAAAAAAAAAAAAATAGCCGGGCGTTGTGGTGGGTGACTGTAGTCCCAGCTACTTGGGAGGCTGAGGCAAGAGAATTGCTTAAGCCCAAGAGTCTGAGGTTGCTGTGAGCTGTGACGCCACAGCACTCTACTGAGGGCGATATAATGAGACTCTGTCTCAAAAAAAAAAAAAAAAAGAAAAGAAAAGAAAAGAAAAAGTAAATATAATACAAAGAATTTTCCCTTGAACTATTTGAGAGTAAGATGCCAACCTAAAATGGCTTGGCGCTTGTGGCTCAATCGGCTAAGGCGCCAGCCACATACACCTAAGGTGGCGGGTTCGAATCCCCAGCCTGGGGCCGCCAAACAACAATGATGGCTGCAACCAAAAAATGGCCGGGCGTTGTGGCGGGCGCCTGTGGTCCCAGCTACTTGGGAGGCGGAGGCAGGAGACTCGCTTGAGCCCAGGAGTCAGAGGTTGCTGTGAGCTGTGAGGCCATGGCACTCTACCCAGGGAGATAGCTTGAGGCTCCGTCTCAAAAAAAAAAAAAAAAAGATGCCAACCTAAAAACCTCATCACTTTCAAATATATTAGTTTAACATTTACTTTCTACAAAGAAGGAAATTCTCCTTTACCAGAATATATATCAAAATCATTAAATTATTATTAAACATTTCTACCACCTAACCTTCAAATATCCATCAAGTTTTTTTAACTTCTTTTGTTAAAATTTTTTCTGTCTTTTTTTGTTTGTTTGTTTTGGAGACAGAGTCTCACTTTGTCACCCTAGGTAGAGTGCCATGGCATCATAGCTCACAGCAACCTCAAACTCCTGGGCTCAAGCAATCTTCTTGCCTCAATCTTCCTAGTAGCTGGGACTACAGGCACCTGCCACAAAATCCCACTATTTTTTAGAGATGGAGTGTCTCACACTTGCTCAGGTTGGTCCCAAACTTGTGAGTTCAAGCAATCTACCCTCCTTGGCCTCTCATAGTGCTAATACTAATTACAGGTGTGAGCCAGGACACCTGGGCCTGTATGTCTTCTTTTATTTCAAAAAATTAAGGGGGTATAAATGTTTTAGGTTACACTGATTGCTTTTGTAATGCTTGAGTCCCAGTTATAGGTGTGCCTACCCAACCAAGTTTTGCCAAATGTCCCTACAACGTCTTTGCAGCAAAATGATGCCATTAAGGGTGGTGCCTGTGGCTCAAAGGAGTGGGGCACCAGCCCCATATGCTGGAGGTGGCGGGTTCAAACCCAGCTCTGGCCAAAAAAAACTGCAAAAAAAAAAAAATGATGCCATTAAGAACCACGGTTTTCTGGCTCAGTGCCTGTGGTTCAAGCAGCTAGAGCACCAACCACATACACCAGAGGCGGTGGGTTCAAACCCAGCCCTGGCTTGCCAAACAGCAATGACAACTACAGTGAAAAAATAGCCAAGTGTTGTGGCTGGTGCCTGTAGTCCCAGCTACTTGGGAGGCTGAGGCAGGAGAATTGCTTAAGCCCAAAAGAGTTTGAGGTTGCTGTGAGCTGTGATGCCACTGCACTCTACGGAGGGCAACATAGTGAGACTCTGTGTCAAAAAAAAAAAAAAAAAAAGAAAGAAGAAAGAAAGAAAAGAATCATGGGTTTCCCGTCTCTTGTCATGTCTCATCTCTGTCCTTCAGACTGGAACAGCTCCTCAGTCTCCTTGATTTTCAAGACCATAATGCTTTGGAAGATTACAGCTGTATAGTTTTGTACTCTTGAGACAGACTCTTTGTCACCTGCATAGAGTGCTATGGCATCTCTCAGCAACCTCATACTCCTGGGCTTGAGCAATCTTCTTGCCTCAGCCTCCCAAGTGGTGGGGACTACAGGTGTGCACCACCACATCTGGCTAGTTTTTCTATTTTAACAGAGATGGGCTCTTACTCTTGCTCAGGCTGGGCTCAGGCAATCCACTTGCCTTGACCCCTCAGAGTGCCAGATTACAGATGTGAGCCACTACCTCTGGTCATTTTTGTTTTATTTTGAGATAGTTTCACTCCTTTGCCCTAAGTAGAGTGCCATAGCTCACTGTAATGTCAAAGTCTTGGCCTCGGCTCAGCGCCTATAGCTCAACCGGCTAGGGCGCCAGCCACGTACACCTGGGGTGGCGGGTTCGAATCCCCAGCCCGGACCCGCCAAACAACAATGACGGCTGCAACCAAAAAATGGCCGGGCGTTGTGGCGGGCGCCTGTGATCCCAGCTACTTGGGAGGCGGACGCAGGAGACTCGCTTGAGCCCAGGAGTTGGAGGTTGCTGTGAGCTGTAATGCCACGGCACTCTACCCAGGGGGACAGCTTGAGGCTCTGTCTCAAAAAAAAAAAAAAAAATAGATCATGCTGCTATGGACATTTATGTACAAGTTTTGAGTGTTGTGTTTTTAATGCTCTTGGGTGTGTGCTATTTTTCTTAATGTCTCATGTTCTTTCCTGGCTAGTTTCCAGGCACCCCTCAATACTTAACAGGTCTGCCTCTTTTTCTGAGGAGGAGCCTTCTCTGTCCCGCTGTCTCCCTCCTGAGCTTGCCTATCGCCTGGACTTCCATAGCATATGCTCTTCGCGTGAGACTGTCATGATCAATTTCTTCTCATCTCCCTCTGTTGGCTCTGAGCCCCTCAAGGACAAGAATTATGTCTTTGGATCTGTAGCACCTAGTATGGCACTGGGCATGCTTGGGAATGGGTGAATGGATGAGTGGTTGAACAAACGAGTGAAAGAGAGCAGAGACTGTCGTACAACTCTGTCTTGAACCTGGATTTAGGATGAAGATCTTGTTCCTAATCTGGAGGAGCAAAAAGGTAGTGTGGCACTAGAGTCCTTTTTCTGAATCTCAGAAGATGCCTAGGTAAATATCTAGGTCTGAAAACAGAGAGATGCCTGGGTATCTCTCACAATTAGGTCTGACAATTAAGTTCTCCAACTTGCCCCTGTGTGCAGAACTGGTGATAATGTTGCAAAAGTTCATCGAATTTGTGTGTCAAAATCGTCGACTGACTGTGAGGAGCATAGCAGACCAAATAAACGTTGATATAGAAACAGAAAAATCTTCACTGAAAATGCTGGCATGAGAAAGGTGTGGCTCTTGCATCACGACAATGCACCAGTTCACACAGCATTGTCTGTGAGGGAGTTTTAGCCAGTGAACAAGTAACTGTATTCGAGCACCATCCCTAACTCACCTGATCTGGCCCCCAGTGACTTTTCTTGTTACCCAAAGATAAAGGAAATAGTGAAAGGAAGACATGTTGATGACATTCAGGATATCAAGGGTAATACAACTACAGATGTGATGGCCATTCCAGAAAAAGAGTTCCAGCAAGGCTTTGAAGGATGGACTAAGCACTGGCATCACTGCATAGCTTCCCAAGGGGAGTACCTTGAAGGAGACTATAGTGATTTTCAGCAATGAGGTATGTAGCACTTTTTCTAGGAGGAGTTCGTGAACATAACTGTCAAACCTCACATATGTATACAAACATCTATTTAGGGAAGGGTGCGACCAGGACAGAGCTTCTGGTGGGGGAAGGAGCACTGCAACTAGCTTTGGGGGGACTTTTCCTCCAAAACCAAAGGTTTGCATCAGCAGCTCCCTGCTCCCCCACTCCCTCTCCTCCCCCTCCAGACATTGGGCTGGCTGTGCCAAGGCCCACTGCACTGACATCACCCTCAGCAGCTCTCTGCACTGACCAAAATACAAATCTCTATTTCTGCAGGTTGGTGAAAACCCTGTGTCCTTGGAGAAAGCTGGTTCCCGTTTTCCAGAGGGGGAGCCCAGAGCTTGAAAGGCCGTGGTTGGCACTTCAAGAAGGAAGTGGAGAATAAAGACGGCGCCTGGAGCAATAGTAGAAACACAGAATGGGACTGGGGAAGCCCTTTGGAAATCCAGCTGCAGAAACAGACACCCTAATGCTATTTACATACAGCTCTCTCTATATATATAAAAAAAGGAAAATATGAATATTACTTATCAGTGCATGCCTTGTTGAGGACGTGGTCCCCTTCCCTTTCTGCACCTTGCAATGTGAACTTTGATACTCTGTAATGTCTGGGGCACCAGAAGAGAGATGCCTGCTGTGTACTTAGAAAATTTGCAAAGACTGGTGGGAATTAGCCCCAGCGACAGCCAACTGCCTGGGGATAGACACTGGTGGAGTAAGAGGTCAAATTGCAAAAAGCATGATAGAAAAAAAAATGATGACTTAGGGCTAATTTTGTAGGGGCAGTCTGGGACACCTCCATTTCCTGACACATCCTAGCCTCTCTCTCTCTAGCCTGTTTAGATAGATTGCTAGATCCCACCGTCACCTCAAGAGAAGTGGGATTTTGTTTTCCTACCGATTTGGTGTCTCTGGTGCTTCACTTAAATCTTGCTGGTGCTATGTGTGTTCTTGCTGGTGCTGCCATGGTATTCTGTTGACAGACCTGGAAGGCCAGGGGACAAGAGAAATATCTATTTTGCTGTTTTGGATTCTTTTTTTTTTTTTTTAAGGGATGAATTGCAAAAGTGCCACCTGAGAGTCTTCTTTCTCTGTGTGGGGATGAATATCCAGAGGTGTTTAGGAGCAAACCTTGGAGTCCAAGAGGGAGGCTGGGAGGGGATGGCACTAAGGGGTATGTGGTTATGAGATGGAAAGTTGACCTCATGAGTGACTCGGTTTTTCTCCTCCACCCCCACAGAAGTCCCCTGGGGGTTGAGCCCATGCCCTCCCCTAGTCCCCAAGGGGATTTCCGGGCTTAGATTTTATGGATTAAAGAGCCAAGAAATGGCTACATTCTGGTCAAGGGTGATTTATAAGCAAGGGATGTTGGGGGAGGGAGCGGGTCATTTAAATGAAATGCACCAGCATCTCGCTGATTGACAGAGGTCTGATTCCCCCCCTCAGGATAAGCTGTTTTCAGAAGTTTCTAGAAGGGCTAAACAAAGATGTGTGCTGGACTAAGACTTGGCTGCAAAGACTCTTCAGGGAGCAGTGATTATTTTTTGCTTTCATTAAAAAAAAAAAATCTAAATAAACAGGTATTATCCCTCCGTGCAGGGTACCACATACTGCCATTTTCAAAGGTGAGGCGATGAGGTGCCAGGCTGCAGATTCAGATAGGCGTTCTCCGTGGCTGGATTTTCAGGTCACCCCCCAATACCTATGGACAGGGGGTCCGGTGAACTGGTTAGCAGGTACCCCTCTGGGTCTAAGAAGCCAGCAGCACGGTCAGCAGTTGTGAAGGTGCATGGGGCTGACAAAAGAATTATCCCCCATACCCCCATACACTTTGCTGAAAATGACCAGGTGCTTTGAAACGTACAACCTCTCTGTGCTGCTGCAAGCTGGGGGCTGGGTTTCTTCTTTTTCTTAATCCATGCCTTCCTTATGTTTTCCTAAATAGCCCTTTAAAGAAAAGTGCAGCCCAGAACTACTGAAGCCAAGGGAAGGCCCCCTGCACCCCTCCCCCAGCTTTGAACTGAGCAAAGCAAAAAAAAAAAGAAAAGAAAAGAAAAGAAAATCTTTATTTCTGGAGAACTTATTTCCCCTTGTGGCTTACACCCTCCCCTCCAGGTTGCTGTTTGCAGGTGACTGTCATTTAGGTGGGGGCTGCAGAGAATAGCAGGCAATATCCCCATCAAGCTGCGAACTTAGAAGGAGAATTCATTAGCATGGTATGAAATACTGTCTCTGCTTCTATTTAATCACTTTCCTAGCCAGAGACTAGAGTCTTTCCAGCTCATCCCATTTTCCAGGGAGGGGTTTCCTATACTGCGGCTGTGTACGATCATAGTTCTCTGCTTCTTTGAGGGCCATACCTTCAAGATCATGGCGTTGTACTGATCACCTAGACACAAGAGAAGGAGGAAAGGTGAGAGGATCCCTTTTTTGACCCTGCCTTGCCTATTAGCTTTGTGATATTTCCCCCTGGAGGATCCAAACTCCAAATGCTGGGGTTGGCATTTCAGGGTGATTTTGATTTCAATGAAGCCACTTTGCTGAGAGAACTGAGCACCCGTGACCTCCCGATGGAGCTTCACAGCCAAGTCCCTTGTACATATTCTCATGTATTACTAGAAACTGTGTATTTATCTAAACCTGGCCTTTTCTTGCACATCATTCGAGTGCACTTCTCAACTGCCCCGATTTTTGACAAGGGGTTGTTTTTAATGCTTGTTTTTATATGAGATTTGACTTCTTGATGGACATTTGTATTAGGAAATTGAAGCATGATATATATGTATATATTGTCTCCACTGTCTCTCCTGTTGCGTTACTTGGATTGCATGAGATAGTGGGGTGGGTTTTTTTTTTCTAAATATTTCCAGTGTGCAAAGTGCTGGCAAATTCCCTCCCTCTCTTCTCCTCCTTTTCTCCTGCTGCCAAGGAGTCATTGATTTTGATTAGCTTCACTGCAGAGCGTCTGTGAAGAGAGAGAGAGAGGCTGGCTTTGAAATAAATTTTAAAAAAGACCTCATATCAGGTTTCAGCAGACAGCAGTATGTGTGTGTGTGTGTGTGTGTGTATCTGTGCAAAGCAGGGGGAGGCCTCTGAGATCATCGTTTAGGTGGCTCACTGCATAATGAGGTGGGGAGACTTTGCCTGTTTATTCCTGATGGTGTTGCCTGCTCCCAGAGGGTGAGGGTCCAAAAGCCACAGGGGCTGGAGCCCCCTGGGGCCTCAGCATTCCAAATTAGATCCATTCCCATCTGGATGCTTCTCACCCCCACAAGTGAAAAAGATCTCTTTTCAAATTTGGGGTTCCATTTCCTAAAGCCTTTGTCATATACTTAAGCTTGAGCAGCCAGTTTCTCTGGGGAGCCCATTAGCTCCGCTGGATGCTGTCCATGGTCCTAGGCTGTGAGCACCTCGCAGGCTGGAGCCCAATGCCTGGTTTAGTTGTTTTTTTAACCTTCACTGAGATTCTGCAGACCTCTTTTCCACTTCTTCCAGTGATCTCATTTTTTTTTTTCTTTCTATTTTGGTGGAAAACAAAAAAGGGTGATTTCAACAATACTGTCACAGAACAATAAAACTATGATGGGTTTTTAACAATTTGTGTAGCCGATCTCATTGTAACCTGCACTCTATCATCATGTTTCTGACAGTGCTGACAAAATATCACTCTCCCTTGCTGAGAAATTGGGGGAGTCCTCTCCCACCTCCTATACACTATCTTTTAGGGATACTGGCTTGCCATTGTGGACTTTCTTGAGTGTCCATCCACCTGGTATTAGAAGCTGCAGAGACAGAACGAAGGCCTTGTTCCTCTGTGTTGATACCAATTTCTTTTCTGACAATTTCCTTAAGTCAGTCCAGGCTAGTCAGAGGATCAGAAGTTGGTTAGAGGGTAAGGGCAACTGACTGGACACTCTGGCCTAGTCCCATGGGAACTGATTGGAAGTCCCATGAGGGAAGGAAGTTGATGTCACCGTTTGTCATTTTAAAGCTTTTTAAAATTTTAATTCATTCACATAACACATATTTATTGAGCACCTACAATGTGCCAGGTTGTAGAATTCTGTCTCAGAAGAGGCTTCCTTATTCATTGTAAAGGGGCAGCCCTGCTTGGAACCAGGTGATGGGAAATGTCCCTTTTCCAGTCTGGTTTGTAATTTTTAACAGATTTGCCGGGTCATCACAGTGACCCCAAGCCTCACTGGCATATTGTTTGTTATATAGTATTTACTGAGAGCCATGCTATCAGTAGAAGGTGATTAAAAACCCTTTAATCTAGACTCATTCCCAGCATGAAAAGGCTGGTCTCTGCTGCTGTATGAAATCATAGAGGCTGCCCTTTACTGCGTGCTCACCACTCCCAAGCACTAAGAAGTGCTTTGCCCATCTGCCCCCCCGGTGAGTCCTCACGCCTGCCTGAGCAGATAATATTGTTATTCCCATTTTATAGCTGAGGAAGCTGAGGCTCAGAGAGGTTGAGCAACTTAGCTGAAGGCCACAAAAATAGTGAGTGGCTTAACTAAGATTTGAACTTGAGTTTGTGTGACCCCCAAGCCCATAAGCTGACTGTGACACTGGATCCCTTCATGAGGGGGTCCCCTGGCACTACTGTTTCAAGGGTAAACACCCAGCATGTGACCCAGCAGGGAGCTGGGGAGCCTGACTTGGGTCCACTAGAGTGTCACATTTGGGGACATTCAAGGGTGGGTTGGATGGTTTCCTTGAGGAGTTTATGTATTCATTCCCTCCCTGTGTTCCTGGTTTCTATAAGGTCCCGGGGAGGAACATTTAATTTGCAAAGATAGCCTGTTCTACTTACTTCCTAGGGCATGGGAAGCTTGTCTTACCTCCTTCCTGCCCTCTGCCCTGACCTGAGCCCCCAAGTTCCCCTTCCTCCATGGTCTTTTGCATTACAAGCGCCAAGGAGCCCGTGTGCATGGCAAGGATGCCTGTGAGGGTATCTGGAACCTTGAGGAGGCCTCCGGCCCAGCCAGAGAGGCAGTGAGCTTGGAGACATTCTATGCTGGATTCTGATATTGTTGGTTCGTTGTGCTCTTTTGTAAGAGGAATTTCATACCTTGGAGACGCTTTGTACATATTTGTAATAACTTTATTAAAAAATTGGTTGTGCACTTCTAGCCAAAGGTCTTCGTGTTTTCTTTTTGGAAGGTTGGCCCTCAAAGACTATGGAAGTGGGCAGCGCCTGTGGCTCAGTGAATAGGGTGCCAGCCCCATATACCGAGGGTGGTGGGTTCAAACCCGGCCCCGGCCAAACTGCAACAAAAATATAGCCAGGCATTGTGGTGGGCGTCTGTAGTCCCAGCTACTCGGGAGGCTGAGGCAAGAGAATTGCCTAAGCCCAGGAGTTGGAGGTTGCTGTGAGCCGTGATGCCATAGCACTCTACCAAGGGCAATAAAGTGAGACTGTCTCCAAAAAAAAAAAAAAAAAACCGACTATGGGAGTATCTGGCTGCAGGGTAGAGAATCCCAGCCCCTGGACCCTACACACCCCAACCTTCCCTGGGGCAGAAGGCCACACACTTAGCTCCCCTCCACTAATGCGTAAGAACCTTCCCTGGCTCGGCGCCTGTGGCTCAAGTGGATAAGGCGCCAGCCACATACACCTAAGGTGGCGGGTTCGAATCCCCAGCCCGGGCCCGCCAAACAACAATGATGGCTGTAACCAAAAAATGGCCAGGCATTGTGGCGGGTGCCTGTAGTCCCAGCTACTTGGGAGGCTGAGGCAGGAGACTCACTTGAGCCCAGGAGTTGGAGGTTGCTGTGAGCGTGATGCCATGGCACTCTACCCAGGGGGATAGCTTGAG
>CAUYQS010076994.1:0-83531 GCA_963574585.1 Otolemur crassicaudatus
ATATGTACACCATGGAATATTATGCAGCCTTCAAGAAACATGGAGACTTTACCTCTTTCATGTTTACATGGATGGAGCTGGAACATATTCTTCTTAGCAAAGTATCTCAAGAATGGAAGAAAAAGTATCCAATGTACTCAGTCCTACTATGAAACCAATACATAGCTTTCTTATGAAAGCTATAACCTAATTATAGCCCAAGAAGAAGGGAAGGGGCAAGGGAGGGGAGGGAAGGGGGGAGGATCGGTGGAGGGAGGGTAATTGGTGGGACCACACATACAGTGCATCTTACAAGGGTACATGTGAAACTTACTAAATGTAGAATATAAATGTCTTAACATTTCTTAACTAAGAAAATGCCATGAAGTCTATGTTAACCAGTTTGATGATAATATTTCAAATTGTATATAAAACCAGCACATTGTACCTCAAAAAAGAAAAAAAAAGAATGTGGAATGCAGATTTTGAACTTAAGCTGAGTGAGGTACCATGAAAGGCCAACAGATAAATCACTGAGCCTCCATCTACTTGAGTAAATATTAAAACTTGAGTTGAAAAGAGAAAATTTAAAAAAAAAAAAGTTCACCAGGAACAGTGAGACAAGGTAATTTTTTTACTCTCACCTTTGCCATCTGTCACCACCACCGAAAATACAAACTACTCCAGTCGGTTCCCCTATTCTGAAATCCCAGCCCTGTAGCACCTGTGTCCGCTGACACTTCTAACTCAGTCTCCACTTATTCCCCACTGTGCGCTCCCATACGGGACAACTCCACATCTACGACAAGCTCTCCCACCACATCCTGCTGTGTGTGGCACCCTCAGGCCTGTCCAGGGGCACAGCCTCTGGGGGCCTTCTGAGTGCACACTGGGCAGCCTCCCAGGGAGACAGACTGGGAGCTGTGGTCAGCACTCTGCTGTCCCCTGCAGTTTGGTCTCTCTGATCCACATTCACAAGCCATCCTCCTGAGTGGACTGTCCCACTCTGGCACTGTCAAGCCCTTCTTGCCCCTTTACTGACCCACTGACCCACTAGACACTCCTCCATCCCCAGCATCGCCTCCTGCTGCTACCCTGGACAATTCCCACACCCACCACACCCAGGTTCCCCCCTGGCCTAAGTCTCTTCAGCCCTCAGTTCCTGCCCTTCCACCACATTCCATTCAGCAAACTCACCCTGAGAACTCGTCTTATACCAGCTTTTACTCCTCAAACTTCAACTGCAGAAGACCATCCTCTCCGAGTAGATGCCCTCACCCACCCAGCTCTCCAGCTCATTCCACTCACCCCTCTCAGACCACCAGGAGCCAGGGCTCTTGGGCCTTCATGGCTTTCCCTCTTCCTCATCCTGGCTAGATGCATGATAACTCTTCAGCCCCTCTCAATGTTTTATCCCCAATATCCTCCTGAGTCATCTGCTCTCCAATGGATCAATACCACAATTTACCACAATTCTCCACTCCTTTACCTGGATGAAAAACCCACCTGGTCTGGGATGCCTGATCCCAAGCAGAGCTCCCTCACTGACTGTCAAGTCTGTTATTCTTCCCTCCTGGGCTATTTCAAGACCCAATCCCACACCCATTTCCTTTAGTCTATAAATCCTTTGGTTTGTATGTCTCAGAGATAACAAAGGTCATCAGGCATAAATTCCCTTCCACTTTTTCCACTTACAAATCAACCCCACTTGTGCCCAGCCCTCAATTTCAGAGAAAGGGTGGTCCCCTCCTAGCCAAGTTTGGGCCATCCCCATAAGCTCTCTCCCTAGGCCCTCCTGCCTCCTCCAGGTGGTCTCTACATCAGTGACACATTCTCTTTCCAGTATTTTTAAATACTCTGTATCTGTACTTGCTCTTTTTGCTCAGAATAAAAACACAGGCAGACCTCAGATCTCAAAAAGATTCCCTGTACGTCACCACCAGCTTTTGCCCATCTGTCCTTCCTTCCTTCAGTCGAGCTTCTCGGAAGGGAAGTCTATACTCAACTACTTCCTCCATCCCTGTCCTGTCATCTCTCCTCCAGCCTGAGTGCCAGACCCCTGATGGCTCTCAGCCCCTCTCCTTGCTTTTCCTTCTTGAAATTTTTCTCTCAGTTACTCTCTCTTGAGAAAAGCATTTTCACACATATAACCTGAATTTTTCCTCACAGAAGCTGATGGAAAGTTAGAACAAGGGTGCAAGGCTCTCCCTTGCCTACAGTGATACAGCTTATTCCTGCAAATACTGATGTCAGTTCTAGGAGAGCAGGCTTTCCGTCCAGGGCTCTAAGAGTCCAGAGCACCTGGTATTGGCTAAAAATCAGTAATTGAAAATATTAACTCATCATATCTAATATCATTTACAAATATTTATTGTGAGTTTTTCTTTAGATAAGAAAATAAGAATTAATAAATATTTATTTGTCCTAAGATAAAAAAAAAAAACACGTTTCCTTCCCTTCCATACGTGACTATGTGGTTATTTGTATTCTTATTTTTATTTTACTATTTTTATTCTTATTTTTAATAATGAGGTACTGCCTTCTACTGCTTTGACTTCCCAGATGTGGATTCTTTATTAACTTTTCCAGGTTATAAATGTAACCTTTAGTAATTGTTTCAGCACTATACTAAAGATTATCAAATGTACTCACACAGGGTGGCCATAAAGTTCGTGTGCAATTAAAACATGTATATATTTTTTTGGACAGAGAGTGGAGAGGAGAGTAAGGAGGAAAGGAGGGGGTCGTTGGGAATCTCAAGGAATGTGCACAACGCACACTGTTCAGCACACCTCCCGGGGGAAGGGCTCAACTACTTGTAACTTTACCTTAGAATTGAAAACAATGTAAACTAAACATTTGTACCCTCACATTACTTTCAAATAAAATAAGCAAAAAAGCATGTTTTCATCAATATTTTGTGATTCCTTTCTGTTTACATAAAGCAGAAGGAATAAGGGCCCTGGCTGTGAAGCAGCCATGAACCAAACAGTGAGAAGAGGGTTCATTTAAAAACGCAAGGATCTGCTTTCAGATTCTGTGCCGTTTGTCTTTCTTTCAAGCTGCTGGCTTTAAAACATTAAGAAAACTTTTTTTTTGTTGTTGTTTTTGCCATTTTTGGCCGGGGCTGGGTTTGAACCCACCACCTCCAGCATATGGGACCGGCACCCTACCCTTTTGAGCCACAGGCACCGCCCAAGAAAACATTTAAAACCTGGATGGCTACTTTTAAACATCAATAAAGAAACAGAGATATATGTAATAAACTATTGTAATCAATAACATTTTTGATAGATAAACCACAAAAAGCAAGTTTAAAAGAGACCATTACCTGACTCTGGAAAATGAAGTTACTGAAAAACACTGCACTAGCATTCCTGTTCTAATCCCAGGTCATCCAAAAGGTGCCAACTGGAAGCATTAAATTGCCGAGAGATAAATTGCTGAATTGAGTATAAATAATTTCTTGACCTCTCTGGGCCTTGGGTTTTACTCTATAACGGGAGTGGGGCCTAGAAGAAGCTAAAATTTCTAGGGTCTCTTTTGCCTCTAAGTCTTTTATTAAAATAAGTAGATAACAAGCAAAATTCAAAAGATTCACCTTAGAAAATGAATTAAATTTTTATCTTTCAAGGATTGTGGCCTGCTTTCATATGTTTGGCTAAATTTATGTAATATCCTTTGCCTACCACAAAGCTCAAATCTCAATCTTACATTGACAGTATTGGCCAAAGTCTTTGCTAGTCTTATTTTATCAGCATTTTCTAGAAGGCACTTCTTGGAATGAAAATTATTAACAAAAGAACTAAAGAGTTATCTACCACATGATTACATTATTTATTTTTGTTAGATTTTGCATTAAGCCTGGCTCTAAAAACATTTTCTGAAATTATTTTTCATAGATAAAATGAACGCTTCCTCCAGAACACATTTTCTACATTATTACTCCACAGGCCCTGAACACCATGCTGAAGAAAAATTCTAATAAGTAAATGAATGATTTTCTACCAATGAACATGGCAGAACACTTGTGAACTATAAAGATCAAGTCTTCTGTTTTGTGGCTTCTCTGTATATGTGTTTAATTTTACCTCTAAGTAATGAAATGGAGAAAGAATAAAAAATATTTTTAAAAATGATTTCAAAATAAGCTTCTCTAAATGCTACAACCATCATAGCAGACCACTCACCTGAACAAACAAAGCAATGATGGCAATTCCGTGTGGCTTCCCCACGGCCTCATCAATACTGCCAAACAGAGTGGAGTTCCAGTGGATCAGATGGAGCTGGATGGGCAGCAAGAGCACAGCACATCATTTTTAATGTACTACTTCTATTCAGAGAAACACAGATGCATCAACTTCTTCACTGTATCTACATAGTATCATGTTCACCAACAGACTCACATAGACTACCATAGTGTTTTCAACCTTTTTTAGCTCATGGCACACTGGAACCCATAGTAAACTTCCACAGCACACTTAAATTATGCTGATCAAAAATAAGAGAAAAAAAGGATATACTTACTGTGCTTTGGAAAATAAGTTAATTAATGGTCTTTAAAATGTTTCATGGCACACCTAAGATCCTCTCACAGCACACTAGTTGAAAATCACTAGACTATTGTCTTCATATGAGTTCTCGACAGGAATTCCTTCCTTCCTGCTTCAGAACAGAAGCAATGCTTAGTGTATTACTGCCTGTCGAGTTCCGTTTATTCCTGATCAGGAGGAACACAACTAAGGGAATCATAGGTTTCACATGAATTTACTTGCCTTTCCTTAAATGTTTGTCCCTCGGGATTTCAATTAAAAATAAATCCACCCCAGGTCTGGGCACAAACACTCATCAAAAGGATTAGTATCTGCCTAAGTAAATACTGTGTCACCCAGTAATTCCATCCGGAAATGTACAAAGCCAGTCTCTAGTTCTGATAAATTATTTCAGCTTTCTAAGACTATCTACAGATAGCACCCTATAAAAAATTCTGCATTTTTTTAAACCATGGTAAAATAATGAATGCCAATGTAAATCTCTAAAAGATGGCTATTTTCTGCACTGGTGATAAAGTTTATCTGTGAAGAAATGACAGACAATGCTCAGAGGACTCCCTCACTCCTAGCTTCATAAAGCTTTGCAGCTTTCAAGTTTATCTAGGATATGCACTTGCTCCTACGGCACTGATAAAACACTTGCAAGAAGCCAAATTTAATTCCCTGGCTAAAACTCAAACGCCTGCTTAATTTTTTAGTATAGCAGTAGCTAGGTAAACCTTCTGCCTAGAATACTATCTTTATCACTACAGCTTTAGTCAAGTTATAATTACCTACCACCTCAAAACTTTGCCTCATTTAAAAATTAGTTCTAATACAAAAGGACATGTCTAAAATTTAATCACTATTTACTTTATCATCTATAGGAAAATATTCAGGAAACTTGTCACAAGGATTGCCACTAATTTGATTTTTCCTCAGATGTCCAGGTAGAATTTGAGATTATAAAACTGACCACTAGAGGGAGGTAATAAAGTCCTCTGCCAATAATAGAACCAGGAATCTAGAAAAAAAGATGACAGCCAAGGCCATCAACTCAAGTTGTGAAAAACTCAGCACAGACCATAACTGCCCAGCAAATGTAACTGTCAAGCCACTGACTTCCAGAAAACCATAACCTTTCAATTAATCACAAAACACAATTTTAATCTTTCCTTCTCTGTCTGCAACAGTAGCATAACAGTCTTCGTGGTAGAGAAGAGAACTGGCAGCCTGTGTTGAACTAACAAAGACGACCCAACATTCTGACTGACATTTCTTTTTACTTCTCATAGAAACATTATGGGGCACTTTCTTTAGAAAACAAAACATACAAAAAAACATGAGTTTTTCTTTCTCCCACTCCTCACAATTCAAAAATGTCCTTGCTCACACAGGCTCTTCAAAAAGCGCTTTTAGGAGGGTTTAAAAAAATTGAGGGTCCTCATTCTCCTCAACACGTGTGTTGTGCTGCTGACTTTGTTCCAAAGAGTACAGTACCCTAAGGGGATAAAAATAGTGACTTTACAGTGGAGAGACCTAACAAACATTATCCAATCAAGGTCACTATCAACAGCAATCTGTTATGTCGAAAGCATGCATTCTTGCTACGTGATACAAAGGGCTCTTTGCTGCTGTGTTCTTTACCCCAGTAACCCATAATTAAATCTAGTTATAAGAAAAACATGAGACAAATCTCAGTGAGGGGCAGTACATCATAGCTCACAAAAACCTCAAACTCTTGGGCTTAAGCAATTCTCTTGCCTCAGCCTCCCGAGTAGCTGGGATTACAGGTGCCTGCCACAACACCGCACAATTTTTTGGTTGTAGTTGTCATTGTTGTTTGGCAGGCCTGGGCTGGATTTGAACCCTCCAGCTCCGGTGTATGTGGCTGGAGCCCTAGCTGCAGGTGCCAAGCCAATGATCTCATTTTAATACAACTACATCTGTACAGACTCTATCTGATGTACTAGGAGTTAGGACTTCAACATACTGATTTGGGGGAGACATAATTCAGCCCACAACACCACGTAACTCACCCTCCCTTGCCATCATAATGAAAATTTTTGGTATCTCAAAAAGTGACGTATTCACATTGAATTCTATTCTCTCCTAGGCCCTTCTTTCTTTCTATAATCATATCATATTTTCCTTTATATAACTTGGTGCTTGTTCTACTCAATACAGCAAAGCCATAGAGGTGGGAGAGTTATCAGTACATGTAAAGAACTAAGGGTAACTCTGTGGGTAGCTAGAGGCTATGAAAGTCTGGCAATGCCAAGAGGTGAGGCTAGAAAGATAGATACAGGGGTAAGTCTGCACAGAGTTTTAAATTTTATCTTAACTATGTTTTAGGAAACACAAAAGCAACATATTATTGCCATGAAAATTATTACCATGTTGCCTGAAATCAATCAGAATCCCCCACAATACCCTCTTTCCTTCAAAGGTCCTTTTGGTAATATAGGAGGTAGGTGGGAAGTAGCAGACGGTGGGGGCTGGAATATAAACTAGGAGGCATCACTCCTCAACCTTTTGGATAAGATCTAGTGTAAACTAGGAGGCTGCTACAAAAGTTCCAGCTAAAAAATTATGATAGGATGTGGGCTGGTTAATTTTGTGTCTCAATCTAGCTAAGCGGTGGTGCTCAGAAGTTTAGTCAAACACCAGTATAGAGAACTGCTGTGAACATGTATTTAGATACAATTAACATTTAAACCAACAGACTTTCAGTAAAGCTGTTTACCTGCCATCTAATCAGTTGAAGGGCTTCATACAAAGGTTGAAGTCTCCCAAAGAAGGAATGCTGCCTCCAGATTGCAAGGTAAAAATTCCATCTGTGTTTCCCACTTTCAAACTTGACCTTCCAGGCTTCAGCCTGTCCTACGGATTTCAAACTTGCCAACTCCCACAATCACATGAGCCAATTCCTTAAATTAAATCCCAATCTCTCCTCTTTTCCTCCCCCACCCTGCCCTCTCTCCCTCTGTACAAACAAAAAGTGTAGAAACCAATGGAAACTTAAATTGAAAGAAGACTACTAGCAATGGGTATAAAGAAAAAGGACCAGCCGGGCGCAGTGGCTCACGCCTGTAATCTCAGCACGTTGGGAGGCTGAGGCGGGAGGATTGCTTGAGCTCAGGAGTTCGAGGCTTGTCTGAGCGAGAGTGAGACCCCAACTCATGGAAAAAAATGGAAAGACCCAGCCGAGCGCCGCGGCGAGCACCTGTAATCCCAGCGGCTTCGGAGGCTGAGGCAGCAGGATGCCTACAAACCAGAGTCTGAGGTTGCAGTGAGCTACGATGCCATTGCACTCTGCTCAGGGCAAAGGGTAGAACTCTGTCTTGACAAAAAAAAAAAAAAAAGAAAAAGGACCCTAAAAATTAAAGCAACAAGAGTTGGGACTTATTCTTCTAAGACTAAACATGGTTCCTCTGATGAAGCAGATGGGGAGAAAACAATCTCTGATGATCAGAAGAAACATATTAGGACTTCAACTAACATGCATTTTTATCTAATGCCTTTGTATGTCTTATAAACAATACATATTATTAAACAGTACATGAATATAATTTATTAACAAATATACACATAGTAAGGACATGTGTCAAAGTTTGTTCTAATGGGGATGGTCACACAAAGACACTTGGAGCCCGGTGGGTCCACAGGGACGACCATATGCTGGTAAGGATGTGGGTGAGAATGCAAAGAAGCCGCCCTCGGAGTCCAAGGGAGGGAAGCAGTCTTTCCAATCATTTTATGAACTGATTTAAAAGAGGTCCAAGTAGACAGCTATTATCCGCTGAGAGGACACAGAAGACTGACTTCAAAGCCTATCAGCACAGACATGCTCTGGGTGTGTCCGTCTGCAGAGAGGGCAGAAAGGAGAGGCGGCAACACCGTGCACTTTCACAGCTCTATTGATAAATTTTTAGACACAACGTGCTTGCACAAAAGACCTCTGAGTGCGAGTCACAAGTCTGATATTCTTGTTTCAGCTCCACAGCTCTGTAGCCCCCTGAACTTCACAAGTCACTAAGTTCTTAGAGTATCAGTCTCTGTAACGCAGGAGAGCTGCGTCTTAAAGGCTTGGCTTGTTCACACCTCTCTGTCTTCCCATAGCATTCCCTTTTTTCCTGTATGCTCATCACACTTTGCTGTCACTACCATTAGCTACTGACTGCCAGCAAAGGCACAGAAGCTGGGGGATGAAGCTTCAAATGGAGAGCGGCTTGCTGGTTACAGTGAAGACCAAGTGTGCGGATGAATGCTGCTTACCCTGCTGAGGAGAGCAAGGGCCGGATGGCATCAGCACCCACCGTATCTGCACCCAGGTGCAGCCAGCCCAGCCCCAGGGTGTGAGGTCAACCAACTCCTTAAGCATCCACAGGACTAAAGATGACCCCAGACAGGACTCAGCCTCTTGAGGTCTTCAGTAGCCAGTACCTGCTTTTCCTTGTAAACATACGGCACAGCAGGGGCCAAGGGGCTCCCTCTTGCCATTTGAGCTCAAACTCTTGCTATGGCTACCAACCACAGCACCAGGTATCCCCTTCCCCCTGCTGAAACAATGTGCAGTCTGCAGCCTGCCCTCAGTGGCTGTCCCTCAAAAGGCAAAGGCTCACCGCACCCACTCAGGTGGGTCTCCTGAGCTCAGGAGTTTGAGAGGAGCCTGAGTGAGGAACAATGAGACCCCGTCCTGTCTCTACCTAAAATAGAAAAATTAACTGAGCATGGTGATACCTGCCTGTAAGTCCCAATTACTTGGGAGGCTGAGACAAAGGAATCTCTTGAGCCCAAGAGTTTGAGGCTGCTGTGAGCTACGATGCCACAGGACTCTATCTTTACCCAAGGTGAAATAGTGAGACTCTTGTCTCAACAACAACAACAAAACTCAGACTACAGTAAAAAACTGCAAGGCATCCCTTTTATAGTTTTAGAGGCAACCTTTGGCTGAGCTTTTGCTAAGGGCTCACAAATCCCTACTTCCTGCAAACGATCATGCTGCTTTACCATCCCTATTTGTGAAACATTCATCTTAACATACTTAACTCACTGCAATAGATAAATTTGACCAAAATTATGAAATTTGGACAAGCCACAGCCTTATAATAATTTATTTGTCACCAAGAAAATAAGTTTGAAGATTTCATGGCAGCTTAACAGAAAGCTATCTTTAAGATAAATGAGGTTTATTATTAACATAAATAACATGACAGCATGAAAGTACCAAAAACTGAAACAGGAGGAATGGAAAAAGTAGTAAAAACTGAAAAGACACTATGATTCATGAATCTGTTTCCCCAGCCCTGGGCACTTACACAAGTTCTGTCAAGTCTCCTATCTACAAATGCTTAATGGGTATTTCCTTTCAAATGTCTTATCTCCTCAAGATGAACATTTCTAGAAATAGCATCAACTCCCCTCAGTGGAACCCCTTGGCCGACTCTCAGTAGCACCCCCAGCCTCCCAGGCTTAAGACCTTGGACCTCTATTCCCTATCCTCAACTCACCAAGGCCTCTCCTGGCCCCAAGAGTTTCATAGTAACAAAGCTCAACTAATATCTCTTGAATACAACATTTTTACCACACTTCCTCTGTTCAAAAATCTCTAATTTCCTCTATGTCTTCCCAAAATAAGTCTTACATGTCTCTAACCTCATCCTTCCCCATTCTAACTATTCCTCAAATGTTCAAACCAAGTGGGGCCCTGACTCTTCACAAAGACCTCCCTGCTCTGTTTCTGTTCCACTCACCTGGATCGCCTTTCCCCACCATGTGTGGACACGCATCCAGATCCTACCTCTCCTCCACCTTGACAGGCGTTTGGTAGAAAGACAGACAGACTGGAGATGGAGACTGAAGGTGACAGGGATAAGAGGAGGGGGTGGGGAATCCAGGATGATGGGAGGTGGAGACCAAGAGAGAGAAATGGAACAAAAAGATATGAAGGAAAAGGAGAAAGGAAAGACAGCTGGGATTCCACCAAAGTCATTTATCAAAAGGTACGTTCAGTTTCAGATAGGAGCTTAAACCTACCCCGAACAGTCAAACTGGGGTCCTTTCTGAGAGGTGGAGAACCAGCGCTGCCTTGAGAAGGGCTACAGATGCAAGTAGCAGATATCCCAGGAGAGATGCAGCTGAAGAGTCAGTTCACCCATGGATTGTCTTGTTTTGGTTTGCTTTTTGTTTTGTTTTTTTGAAAAAGAGTCTCACTCTGTGGCCCTGGGTAGAGTGCTGTGGTGTTATAGCTCACAGCAACCTCAAACTCTTGGGCTTAAAGGATCTGTTGCCTCAAACGCCTGAGTAGCTGGGCCTACAGATGCCTGTATCAACGCCCGGCTAGTTTTTCCATTTTAGGTAGAAATACACTACTATTTCTCACTCACTCTTGCTCAGGCTGGTCTGGAACTCCTGAGCTCAGGCTGTCCACCCACCTGGGCAGCCCAGAGTCAGGTGCCCAGTGACAGTGGACTGTCTTAAGAGAAACTGACAGTTCAGTTCCAAAGGACTGAGCTTTGGAAACTGATGAGACGAAAAAAGGGGGAACTACCAAGTCTGCAGGAGAAAACTCAGAAAATTCCAGAGTGCTGTTAAGACAGAAGAGAAAAGGCTTTCAAGAATGAAGTGTGGCCATCAGTGATGCCTAGGCCCCAAAGCCAAGACAGCTGCAGAGAAACAAAGGAAAATAAGGACAGAGAGAGACCCCAGACCCACTGATTTTAAGATTACTGAGATGGCCGTTTCAATACAGCAAAAAGCATGAAGGTAAAATGTAGAGGCATCAGGATAAAACAAATGGGCCGAAGCCAATCATCCAATAAAGTGGGCAGTGGCATCAGGAAACATAAATCACAAGGTAACTGAAGTCAGTAAGCTTGAATGTGAGCAAAGCTCACCTCTGACATTTAATATTCTTTTCGTCTATCCTTTTAGTGATCAAAAGTGAAACCTGTAAGACTCACAGGCTATTGTAAATTCTGATAAATCGTAAGTATTCAATGCAACCTACATAACTGAACCTGAAAACCATTTTTCTACCATTAAGAACTTCCCTCTGAGCTAGATCACTATGTAGTGCAGAATCACAGAGGAAAGGGCAGTGTCAAGAATAGGTCCTCATTTCTGTGTCCTGATTCACTTAATTGCTTTCCCCAGCCCCAGAGGAATCCAACTATAGAGAATTGTAGCAGTTCTCAACAAATTTTGAGTTTCAAAAGCCAAATATCTCACTCGTCCATGTTCTACCACACCCAAAATATCCATTCACAGAACACTCAGAACTTTGAAATTAGAAAAAGAAAAACAGCCAGGCACGGTGGCTCACGGCTGTACTGCTAGCACTCTGGGAGGCCAAGATGGGTGGATTACCTGAGCTCACAAGTTCAAGACCAGCCTGAGCAAGAGCAAAACTCTGTGTTTAATAAAAATAGAAAAACTTGCTGAGCGTTGTGGTGAGTGCCTGTTGTTCCAGCTCTAGGAGTCTGAGACAAGAGGATCACTTAAGCCCAGAGTTTGAGGTTGCTATGGCACTCTACACAGGGCAACTGAGTGAAACTCTCTCAAAAAAAAAACACCAAAAACAAAGAATTATGTCTCAACTACCTTTGTGATACTGCAAGGACTAAAAGAAAATATTAAGCACTGAAAAAAAAAAAAGATAAAAGGAAATGAAGTGAAACATTTGAGAAACAAAATGACTCATTAAATAACTGAAAAAGAGGTAACAAGGAAGGCACATCTCCCCAGATTCATTCTCAATTGTAAGAAGCGACCCCTTCAGAGAAATCGAGATTCAGTGTGTATTTTTTCAGCTGCTGCTGATCTTTAAATGGCATTGTCATACACTGTGCAACTCAGGGAAGAACATTCAAGGTGTAGACAAATATAATAGTGGCAAAGTGCTATAAAGCGTGGAATGAAAACTAAATCATTTGAAATTATAACTCTAGCTGTCACCTACTTGTTATGTTTGCCAACACTTAATTACATGTCATCCTACATAAGTAAAAGGGAAACGGAAGAGTATGTTAAAGAGTGTTTCAGAGCAACTTCATTCATTATTAACACCAAACATATTTATAGTATTCTTCAGGTTCAGAATCTTCAATTATAAAGGTACTAGCTCTGTGAAAATAAAAGGGTTTTCTTTCAAAGCAGAATGATCTCCTTACATGCTGATTAATTTCCTTTTAACACTGCCGCTTTCTTAAGAATGGAGCATCACAACACCATCAGGCTCCTCTGCCAAAAGTGAAGCTTCCTTTGGGAAATGTACTATGAAAGGTTATAAAGGGCTTGTTGGAGTTGACGTGTGAGTAAAAGAAAGAAAAAAATACATCATTTTTGTATATTTTATTTTTAATGTAAGAGCAGAAGCAATTACAGCTAATTCTTTGATACTGGGTCCTTGGTTTTCCAAGAAACAGCCTACTTCTTATTTTCTTAAAAAAAAAAAATCTGAATTGTAGGTTATGGCTAAATTAAGTTGCTGTAACTTAAGTCCTTTATAGTTCATTTATCATTTTATTTTTAAAAAAAAAAAAAAAAAAGAAGCAAAGTAAAGAGACTGCCAAAGAGTCCTGGTATCATAGAAAATAAGACATTTATAGATTGGATACATTCATCCTATACAATGAATCATGAATAATGGCTGTAATCCTCCACCCTCATCCCAAAGAGAACCACAATTGACCTAAGAATTCAGAAATAATAGCTGCATTCATCTCAACATTTACTGAGCACTGACAGTGTCTAGGGTTTCAGTGTCCACTGCTTCTGACTTTGAAAATACAAAGATTTCAAATCTTATTATAAAGGAGTCCAGGGTGTGAATAAGTAAAAATAGGAAATGTATAGCCCAATAAAAGAAAAAGATGAGTGAAAAGGGCTAGTGCATAATAAAAATGATAGAGGAGGTTATGGGTATTTTTACTGGTTCAATAAGCACTGATGTTATATTATCTAGCAAGCACTGTTCTGTACAAATATTACTTCACTCAAGTCTCATTACTAATATCTTTATAATGGTAGATTTTATGCTTATTATCAACACCCCATTTTAACAAGAAGGAAATGGAGGTACAGAAGGTGAAATAACCTGCCTGGGTCACATAACTAACAAGGGACAGAGCCAGGATGCGGACCCAGGTAGTGTGGCTCTACCACCCCATGCCACCTCTGTTCCAAGAAGGAGGGTTGAAGAAGACTGAACAGGGTGGAATTCCCAGTGTGAATGTTCACACAAAACTTGGAGGAACAAGGAACAAAGTTCTCTGCAGAGGCAAAAAGAACCAGGTAAATGAATGCAGAGTGGCAACCCAGGATATGACTAGTGGGGCAGCAGGGCTGGGCAAGCCACCACGGCATACTTGGTGCTGGTGGACACTCAGACTCCAGTGCCTATTAGCACCCTGAGCTCTCTGAGCCTCAGCTGTAAGAGAGGTCAGACCACTTGTTCTGTAAGGTCATAACAAGGGCCAGGAACAGTGTCTGGAAAGCTCCTAGAAAATACAGAGTAAATGCATGCTGGCTAGCGTAGCATTGGAGTGGGGAGAAGCAGACACCAACAGAGAAAGACGGACAGGGCTGCCCAGTCTAGTGCCTGTCTTGGGAAACACAGCTGTGCTCACTTGTCTTAGGTGGTGTTATTTTCTCATCATGCTGTCTGAACTTACCTACTTATTTTCTTAAAATTTAGAGGCAATTAATAATGCTTTCCATTAGAACCCCTGATCACCTCCATCGTAGTTAACTTGAAAGGACTCTACCAAGTAGGAACAGGAAATAGGAACAGAGAGAGCTGCAAAAACGGGAAGAAGCTGTTCCCTGCCCCCAGGTATTTAAGTCCCACCACGTACCAAACACAGTGCCAGCTGGGCCCATCCTCAAATCCAGCCCCAAAGACCCACCAGTTGACCACCTGTCAGCCACATCAGTGACATTCCAATACTAAGGTCACTGGCCTCCTGGAATAAATGAAACCCTCCGAAGGGACTGTCCCTGCTTCCTGCCACGACCTCACACCAGTCCCTCCTCCCTCTTCCAGACTGGGTCAGGCTGTACACCCCTTTTCTAGACACAAACTTCTGCTCCTGCTCTGCTCTACCCCCACCCACTCACCAAGTCTGCAGTCCACCAGTTCTTTCCTGTTCTGAACCTTTGACCTGACATCCCCACCCCCCCATGCTAGTTCCTTCTCACTACCATTTACATGGGTAGACTTTACTCTTCTAAAAAAATTACCTCACTGACCTCACATACCCTCCTACTAATTTTTCTTGAAAGTAAATTTTTCCAAAAACTCATCTGCCATCACCTCCTAGCCCATTTCCCCTGCCATCTGCTGAAATCTTTCTCTCACCACTAATCACTTTAGGGAAACTGCTCACCAGGTCTACCAGGGACCTTCCACTAAATTATTGGACTGGGCCTGACTGCCTGCTGTGTGGCTTGGGATGTCCCCACCTGCCCTTCTCACACCTCCTTCCCGCAGGTCCCACAGCTTCATCCTCTTCTGGTTTCCTCCTCCTTTAACAGCCGTCCCTTCTCAGCCTCCTCTATTGGTTCCCTTCCCCCTGATGCCCTGACAAAGGTGGTTGTGTTGGGGGTTCTACCTCACTCCTCCTCTCACTGAGCATATTCTTGTTGTCTGACCCTATCCAGTCCTACATCTTCAGTTGTCATCTAGATGCCCATGTCTCTAAAATCAATACCTTTAATCAAAATCTCTGTCGTTGATTGTATACCTGGAAAACACCAGGGACTCTACAACAAAACTCTTAGAAGTGATCAAGGAATACAGCAGTGTCTCAGGTTACAAAATCAACACCCATAAGTCAGTAGCCTTTATATATACCAACAACAGTCAAGCTGAAAAAATAGTCAAGAAGTCTATTCTGTTCACAGTAGTGCCAAAGAAGATGAAATATTTGGGAGTTTACCTAACAAAGGACGTGAAAGATCTCTATAAAGAGAACTATGAAACTCTAAGAAAAGAAATAGCTGAAAATGTTAACAAATGGAAAAACATACCATGCCCATGGCTGGGAAGAATCAACATTGTTAAAATGTCCATACTACCCAAAGCAATATATAATTTTAATGCAATTCCCATTAAAGCTCCATTGCCGTACTTTAAAGATCTAGAAAAAATAATACTTCATTTCATATGGAATCAGAAAAAACCTCGAATAGCAAAGACATTACTTAGAAATAAAAACAAAGCAAAAGGAATTACATTACCAGACCTCAGACTATACTATAAATCGATAGGGATCAAAACAGCATGGTACTGGCACAAAAACAGGGAGGTAGATGTATGGAACAGAATAAAGAGCCAAAAGATGAATCCAGCTACCTACTGTTATGTGATCTTTGACAAGCCAATTAAAAACATTGAGTGGGGAAAAGATTAACAAATGGTGCTGGGCTAACTGGCTGGCAACCTGTAGAAGACTGAAACTGGACCTACACCTTTCGCCATTAACTAAGATAGACTCTCACTGGATTAAAGATTTAAACTTAGGCTCAGCGCCTGTGGCTCAAGCGGCTAAGGTGCCAGCCACATACACCTAAGGTGGCGGGTTCGAATCCCCAGCCTGGGCCCGCCAAACAACAATGACGGCTGCAACCAAAAAATGGCTGGGCGTTGTGGCGGGCGCCTGTGGTCCCAGCTACTTGGGAGGCAGAGGCAGGAGACTCGCTTGAGCCCAGGAGTTGGAGGTTGCTATGAGCTGTGATGCACTCTACCCAGGGGGATAGCTTGAGGCTCCGTCTCAAAAAAAAAAAAAAAGATTTAAACTTAAGACATGAAAGTATAAAAATACTAGAGGAAAGTGTAGGGAAAACACTTGAAGAAATCGGCTTGGGTGAAAACTTTATGAGGAGGACCCCTCAGGCAACTGAAGCAACATCAAAAATACACTTTTGGGATTTGATCAAACTAAAAAGTTTCTGCACAGCCAAGAACACAGTAAATAAAGTAAGTAGACAGCCCTCAGAATGGGAGAAGATATTTGCTGGTTATGTGTCTGACAAAAGTTTAATAACCAGAATCCATAGAGAACTCAAACGTATTAGCAAGAAAAAAAACAAGTGATCCCATTTCAGGATGGGCAAGGGACTTGAACAGAAATTTCTCTAAAGAAGACAGGTGCAAAAAAAAAAAAGAAGAAGAAGACAGGTGCATGGCCTACGGATATATGAAAAAATGCTCACCATCCTTAATCATCAGAGAAATGCAAATTAAAACTACTTTGAGATATCACCTAACTCCAGTAAGATTAGCCCATATCACAAAATCCCAAAACCAGAGATGTTGGCGTGGATGTGGAGAAAAGGGAACACTTCTACACTGCTGGTGGGAATACAAATTAATTTGTTCCTTTTGGTGAGACATCTGGAGAACATTTAGAGAACTAAAAATAGACCTACCATTTGATCCTGCAATTCCTTTATTAGGTATATATCCAGAAGACCAAAAATCGCATTATAACAAAGATATTTGTATCAGAATATTTATTGCAGCCCAATTCATAATTGCTAGGTCATGGAAGAAGCCCAAGTGCCCATCGACCTGCGAATAGATCAACAAAGTGTGGCATATGTACACCAAAGAATACTATGCAGCCCTAAGAAAGATGGAGACTTTGCCTCCTTCATGTTTACATGGATGGAACTGGAAAATGTTATTAGTAAAGTATCTTAAGAATGAAAGAAAAAGTATCCAATGTACACAGCCCTATTTTGAAACTAATTTATAGTTTTCATAGGAATGTTATAACCTAATTATAGCCTTAGAATATGGGAAGGGGGGTGGGAGAGGGGAGGTAAGGAGGGTGGATGGGGGGAGCGAGGGTGATTGGTGGGGTCACCTCTATGGTTTATGCTACAAGGGTACAAGTGAATCTTTCTAAAAGCAAAGTATGAATGTCTTAACTCAATAACTAAGAAAATGACATGATGGCTACGTTAACCAGTTTGATGAGAGTATTTCAAAATGTATATGAAAACACCACACAGTGTCCTGTTATTGCATTAATGTATGCAGCTATGATTTAATTTAAAAAAGGCTAAAAAAAGAATAAAAATTAATTTTTTAAATTAAATCTAATAACTTTAATTTGACCTAATAAATATTGACGACTTGGAAACTAACTTTAGGATTCAGGTGGAAGAATATAAGAAGAATTTAATGATTAGTATTTCAAATGATGAAATATAAAGTGATACTTCAATTGTGCTTAAAAACAATTTTTCCCTATTATATTGAACAAATATTCTTTAGTAGTAGAGAAAATTTAAGCTGCCTTTTCTCAATTATCAAATATTTTAACTCAGAATTGTCAAAACGAATGTTTTCATTTGAAGTATCATAGAGAAAGTCATCAATAATCAGTATCTAAGGAGATTGTTATCACCAGTCACGTTACCATTCAGCCACATAGCTTACATTGAAAACTTTGGTTTAATATCATTGAAGATGATGAACACACAAAAGATAAAGATCTCTTTATATATGTAATTGATTACAAGAAGACTGATGTTGGCTTTTGCAATGAAAATTGGGATAGTCTAATAAAAAAAATAAAAGCTTGAATTTTTTTTATTTAACTAGCACATCATTCTCACTTGGCATTACTAGTTAGAACATATTTTTATAGAGGAAAGTATAATGTTGGCAATGTGGTTTTCAGCATTTGCAATTTTGATCATTCTGCAGGAACCTAGAAGATCTATTTATGTACTAGGGTGTGATTTTGTGGAGGTGATAATTTGAAGAATTCACAGTAACTTGTTTTAGTCAGTGAGTTTAGGTGAAGGACCTATAATTCCATCTCAGAACACTTTACTTGTCCTCTGCTTGTCCTTCTATAAGAAGTTAACTGTTTTATAATTTTAAGAATTTTGCAAATTCTAGAAAGTTCTTCTTGGCTGATGTTTTCCTCAAAAATGAACAAAATTTCATATATTTTAGCAACAAGATTTACTATAATAGCTTTATAAATGATTTAAACCCACACTTATGTAATTCAGGATATGAATGAGGTACTCAATTTTTCAAGAGTGGTTTTCTACATTTTGGGAAGAAAAGTATAAGTTACTCACAAGGTTTAAGATATTTAATCTCTCTATACGGCAACTTCTGTATAGAAAATGAATATAGGACTATTTTTTTACCATTGTGGTGAGAAATTATAATGGAAAAAATACAAGGGATCTAACTCTTAGAAAAATTGTATTATAAAATACAGTTTTTATATTATATCTTTTCCATATGAGATATGTTAAAAACAACTCTAGGTGGTGCCTCTGGCTCAAAGGAGCAGGGTGCCGGCTCCATATGCAGCAGATGGTGGGTTCAAACCCAGCCTTGGCCAAAAACTGCAAAAAAAAAAAAAAAATTCTTTGTAAGATATTTATTGAGGATTCCAATTGTGTGCTCCCAATGGCGGAGAAGTATTTATGGTACGAACAGCTTTCCCAAAGTTTTCCCTCAGACTGTTCATGCTAGTAGAATTATTAATAGATATTCCAAAACTAAATATCATTTCAAGTGTAGAATTGTATTGACTAATGCTCAGATTCAATGAAATTAAACAAGTTTTCTTACTGTAGTATTCCATAATGCCTTTAATACTAATGTGCTAATATGATTATAAAATACAATTCATCATTATCCTCAAATATTCCTAACCACGAAATCTCTAACTTCTTTTAAAAACTCTCAGGATATTTAATTTTCTTTAAAATGCTGATTAGGCCAAGCATTATTTGGGTTACTTTACATATGTTAACTTCTAACAGCTAAATGTTATCTGAGGAAAAACTATGGAATTTTGCTTGCTACTTCCAAATATGCATGTTGGTTTTAATACACAAATAATATTTTCAATGTCCTTGACAGATTTTCATTCAGTGGGCATACCACATATT
Source organism: Otolemur crassicaudatus (assembly GCA_963574585.1). NCBI lineage: Eukaryota > Metazoa > Chordata > Mammalia > Primates > Galagidae > Otolemur > Otolemur crassicaudatus. The sequence goes on from CAUYQS010076994.1 coordinate 19,449, forward strand.
CATCCCATGGATTGGTAAATTTCATAGTATATAACATAATATCCTTTTGCAAAGCCCAGTTTGCAATGTGCACAAAATCGTCTGTCATTTGATTATTGTCCTAACTTTTCATATGAAGAGGAGGCGTCGAAAGATCTATTACTCTCTGGCTTGGAAGCTGATAAAAGGCAGAACCGAGATTTGCATTCAGGACCTGGTGACAGGGATCCTGGATGCATCCAGTATCTGTAGCCGGGCTATGCTCTAACAATCTCCCGGATGCTTCTGCTTTCATGTTCTCACTACTTTTCATTTCTTAACCTCTGGTCCCATCTTCCCGTGTTTACATTTATTCTCACTCAGAGACTTGCTTTCTCTCTCTTGTTTCCCCACAATTCCTTGTTGTCCTGGATCTTCTAAAGAAAACGAGTCTTAAAATATTCTGTTCAGCCTGTTGTCCCCAGTAAAGACTATGAGTTGGCTGTTTTGTTTTAAATGGGTTTTGTTGAAAGCTACAAAGTAAAAGAATTTTTAAAAATTTCCTTTCTTGGTTCTACCATAGTTGTCTCTTGGAACTAAACCCCCAAATGTGAAAAATTTGATTATAAAGCAGAGGTTTTTGAGTACATAAAGACATAAAATAAATTTATCTATTTTTCAACAAAAGCCCTAGATTGGACATACTAGTCATTTTATTAAAGTTGTTTTATAGCATCTAAAATTAGTGTGTTGGGTCTTGAAGTGGAAAAAATGGGAATTACCTAACTCTGATCTTTTCTCCCAGATCCTCTTGCTGCAGACATTCAGGGTGGCAGAGACTCACTGAAGCAGTAATGGGATTTAGGCAAGAAGGATGAATGGGATGGGTCTGTGGTATTTGCAGGATGGAAGATTGGGATTGAGGAGCTGGAAGAAATACAGAAGCTGAATCTACCACAATAATGGAGTTCTGCTTACATGGAAGAATTGAGGTTAGGAGCATCACAGGAGAGCTTTGGAGGATAAAAGTAACACCTGTAGACAGCAGGCCAAAGCAGATTATTCCCATGATTGTCTATAAAAAATGTTAAAATTAGAAGAGTTTAAAAATGAAATTTAGTGTTGGAGGATTCCTGAATTCAAGTCCTTGATCTACCACTTATTAACTATATGACTTGAGCAATTTTTAAAACTTACTCAATCTCCATTTACTCACCTGGAAAATGGGGTAGGAGCATAAAACAAGCTACACATAGATTTTAACATCAATTAAATGTATTTCTTATAAAGTGGTTAGCATAAAAAGTTCTCAAGAATGCTAGCTTACACAATTGATGTTAGAGAGGGCATATATATGCTCCTGAGATTTTGTGAATACTTGCTTCAAAATTTCATAGCCATTTGCCATGGCAAAATCAGTTTTTCCTCTTGGGGGCAATGCTAAATTTATAATAACTGACCCTCTTGCTTCAACGTCAATAAAGAATGACCTAAGAACAGATGTTAGACTCTTTTTTTTTTTGAGACAGAGCCTCAAGCTGTCCCCCTGGGTAGAGTACCGTGGCATCACAGCTCACAGCAACCTCCAACTCCTGGGCTCAAGCGAGTTTCCTGCCTCAGCCTCCCAAGTAGCTGGGACCACAGGTGACCGCCACAATGCCCAGCTATTTTTTTTTTTTTTTTTTGGTTTCAGCCATCATTGTTGTTTGGTGCTTTGAATCCCAGGCTGGATTTGAACCTGCCACCTTAGGTGTATGTGGCTGGTGCCTTAGCCACTTGAGCCACAGGCGCTGAGCCTAGATGTTAGAATCTTAAAGTTTTGACACTTGTTTCTTTGATTCAGTCAATTACTATTATGTAGATTATGTATATAAATTCTAAAACTCTAATTTCAACAAAATTTTGTATCATGCTATTTTCAGATTATCTTTTGTTATAAACACAATTGTTCCCAGACAATGATCAATTTGATGATTTCAACAAACCAAATGGGAAATTTTAGGCACAAACCTATGTAGCAAAATAACCCATAATATACTATTTTTGTCAAATGACTATTGTGACCCAATGGAAAGTAACTAAAAAGTGTATTATCCTAAAATAATTAGTAAATTCTTGATCCAACACTGATATGCTATTTATGGATTCTTCTACCTTTCTGTTCTCACTGTTAAAGCTTTTCTCAAACATAACTTTGAGAAGGGTACAATAGGAATTAGACTTGGGAAACAAAACATTTTGTATTTATTATTGACGGTGTTTCTGACAATGTAATACTTTCCTATATGTATAACTTTTGAATAAATTATGTTATTCATATTATTATTTATATTATTTCATTCAGATGCCAAAAATAGACTCAGAGAGTTAATCAATGTATTCAAATTCATACAGTGATTTTCCAAAGTTTGGTAAGTCAGGGAGTTAGAATTCCAACCAAGTCTGTCATCCAAAAATCTATTCTGGTAGCTGCTATCCATTGCTGTCCCCTTTATTCTTGTCCCCAAATTGGCTTTTGTAAACATTGAAAATTTTCAGTTTGCCATATTATTAAGAAATAAGAACCCAACCTCTACCATATGATGTTAAAATAAAAATTAGGTGATTGGGTGATTAACACTAGTACATGGCATTTACTGAATAACTGATACGTGCCAGGTTCTGTACCATGTGACTTAAAATTCAACCTTTAATTTAGTATTTATAATTGTTATTTTAAGAGGTAGGTAATGGTTTTTAACCCCTTTTTATAGATGTAAGAACTAACCCTTAAGAAGATAATATGTTATACACATTTAGCAAGTTCAGGTTTGCCTGATTCTAAAAGTGTTTATCATTATATTCTCTGGCCCAAATATCATAAAACTATATGCAGCTTAATAATTCTTTTTTTTTTTCTGCAGTTTTTGGCTGGGGCTGGGTTTGAACCTGCCATCTTCAGCATATGGGGCCAGCGGCTTACTCCTTTGAGCCACAGGCGCCACCCAGCTCAATAATTCTTATGATGGGAAAAATATACTCTAAGAACTGAGAGAGGAATTTCCAGATATAAAAGAATCTCTACACCCTGACAAGTAATCCAAAATATCTCTGACTATGACTGTATGTGCTACACATTTCTGCCCAACTCAAAGATCAAGGTGAAGAGACAGAGAAAGTGTAAGATGCCCTTGGACAAGTGGCCTAGTGTAGGGATTTGGAGTTGGTTATCTATAATCATGTGGGTACAAAATGGCACACAGCTGCATGTGGGTTATCTATAATCATGTGGGTACAAAATGGTGCACAGCTGCACATGTACTTCTATATGACTAGGCCATGCTGGTCACTTGAATATCATCCTTCTTTGCCTTCTGGTATTTGAAAAACTTTTTTTTTTTTTTTTTAATCATGGAGAATATTACATGTCTTCTAAACTTATAAACTTTTTAATTAGTACTTAAAGGGGCCTGGTCCAAATGCTTCTGTTTCTAGAAGGCAGCTGAAGGGAGAGTGTAGGAACTAAACTAACTAAACTCTCCCTTCTGTTTCTGAAGGGAGAGCATAGGAACTAAATTAATGGGGTTCAAACCTCTTTTTAAGTGTGTGAATGACTTTATTTTTGTTTTAGATTCCTTATTTATAAAATCAAGATAATAATAATAAAGTTTCACAGAGGATTACTACAAGTATTAAATGAGTAATATTTGAAAAAAATATCAACTATGTGCAATAATGTCTGAAACAAATTAGAACCATAGAAGTATTTGCTAAATACAGAAATAAATAAATACAAATAAAGCGTTCACTGATGACCCTGACTAGAAGTGTTCTTTGTCTTCTGATGCTTTTGACTGGACTTTTATGAACTACGAATCTTACCATGATTCTCTCCCTCATGATTATTTATTTACATCATTTCTTAGTATGGCAGGCTTCTTTTTCTTTCTGTTTAGAAATGAGCGTCGTATAGTGTTGCCCCAGATGGACATGACACATGGGCTCAAGCAATCCTCCTGCCTCAACCTCTCAAGTACCTGAGGCAATAGGCACGTGCCATCATGCCCAAGTATTATGGTAAAATGTAAACTTTCTGAGAAAACAGATTGGTTGTTTCTTTCATAGAATATTTTTCAGTAAGTCTCAAGCGTAAGTGAATCACTGACTGTCAAAGGGCAGGAGTCTGACGTGTGTGTCATTCCATCTGAGGCACTGTCGCTAATGATTCTAACAGTTTTACCCCATCTGTCAGAAGACAGTGGTAGCGTAATGCTTGTGGAAATTGTTACCTCCTGATATAATCATTTAGTCTTTTCTGTGTATATGCTAGGTTAAATGATGTCCCTACAAAATGGTTCGTGTCCTAATCCCTGGAATCTGTGGATAGGGTACCTTAAATGGTGAAGAGGATTCTGCAGATGTGAATAAATTAAAAGACCTTGAGGTTCGAGAAAATCCTGGATTACTTAGTGGACTTCAGTATGACCGCAGGAGTCCATATAACAGGGAGACATAAAGGCAGTGGTCAGAGTGATCCATTGCTGGAGAGGACAGCCTCGTGCCGAGGAATATTAACAGCCTCTGTGAGCTAGAAAAGTAAAGGAACGGATTCTCTCTTTGAATCTGCCTAAGGAACACAGCGCTGTTGACGCCCTGATTTCAAGACTTCTGACATGCACAACTGCAAGGCATTAAATTTGTATTAGCTCAAAACAAATTTATGGTAAGAAATCTAATAAAATCTGTTTCTTGGAACAGAAGAACATAAAACATACATAAAAAAGGGAAGGAAGGAAAGAGGAGTGACAATGTGTTCCCATAAGTAACAGTCTTATGAATCAAGGAATCAAACCTGGTACAGGCAGAAAGAAATCATCAAAGAATTAATTAAATTAATTAATTAATTAAAGAATTAATCTACAAATGATACTGGGTAGAAAATAACATGTGAAATGGGGGAACAAAATTTTAAAACAAGTACATTAAATGTTTTCTTCTGAGAGCTTATTAGAAGTTTATGTGACAATTACTTTAGCCTGAGCATGCTTTTAGAAGAAAAACAAGAAATAAAACCAAAACCTAAATCGATTTGTAAAAGGCAGATGTCGCAAACTAAGAACAGAGTTTCTTTTTATAAGCCCAATCTTGGAAAGGGTGAGTAAAAGTTATAAACTTGTTCTTTCATAAACTATAATATGTAGTTGCTTCTCCTCATGCCCCTCTTCCTCTGCCCTTCTCTCTCTGCTCCCGAATTATAGTTCCAACCAGAAGCAATTACGTCTGGGATGGTGGGGAAGGGGGGCACACAGGGCGGCACCGGAGGAGATGATACCGTCAGTCTCATTTTAATAAAGGGTCTGCAGAAATGCTGAACAGAAGCTTTAATAGCATTCCTGGCAATAACCACCCCTGTTCCCCATGTATTTCGAATCAGATTTAATTTGAATTAAATGGAAATAAAAAGTCTTTACCATTGCACCCTAATGACTGTAATTTTCTCTCAAGCTGTTACTTACAGACCCAGTATGCTGCACCTAAGAAAGAATATTCCTAAGTCTTAAGAATTCCTGAGTCTTAAGAATAATGTCTGACAAGCTAACTTATTTTTAAATAATGGACTTCAATATAGTGAATTAATATGAAATATGAGCCCTTCTAAATTCTCCAAAAGAGAAATTTTCCATTTAGATGCCTGCCTTTTGTTGCAATTTTTCTAGCCAGTCCACTGATGCCACCGGGTTTGCCTTTTTCCGGGTTGTAACACTCCCGTCAGCGTCTCTGTCGGGAGCATTTAACTCACCACATAGCTGCAACCCTGACTGCCAGAACCAAAATGTTTCCATTATGACTTCAAGTAGCTCAACTCTCTGGTGCCAGATGGTATGCAAATCGGTCCCCTTCCACAGATACAGATGCCACTGTGCCCAGAGTTGTTTGAGTGTCTACATCCACTCCTGCTGGGAATATAATTTGGTCGAATGACTCTTTAGCCGACCTGCCAATGGTCTGCAGAACACAGACTCATCAGCAGATGACAGTTTGAAAGCATGCACCCTTCCATTTGTTGGAGACGAAAAGAACCATAATTCAAAATTGGGAATGAACATATATTTTTGAAATATTATGTGCTGGATGGAACACATAGTGGTGGAAGAAAAAAATTGCTAAAAAATTAGAGTTGTTTAAATGACATTTCCCCAAACGAGAGCTCTAATTTGTCATTCCCTGCTTCCTTCATTGTAAATGCTGCCAAGGAGAATATGAAACTGTTCACAGCAAATGGAGCAGAGGAACCTGTTTGCATCCATCCATTATTTTTTTGATATATGAAGGAAAGCAGAATTCTATGAATGGAAAATAATCAGTATTAATTAAAGTTACCCGAATTAGATAAGCGATTTTAGAAAGAATAGCTGAATTTACCCTGCCTCTTAATTTTTCTTTTTGTTACCATCTGACAATTATGTCTAATTTTAAGGACATTTCATTTGTTCCAATTCAACCCCATGGAGTGGTGAATAGAATTATATTTTTCTGTTTTCATACATTTTGAAATCATCCTGTGACCCAATTAATTATTTAACTGATCAGATCTGTAAATATTGGAAGAATGTTTTAGCCTAAGACAGGTACACATGGGAAGATAAATCTACTTCAAAATAAAAATATTGATACTACAGCCCAATAAGATTTTAAAATTGTTTGCAGTTTAAAATTCTTCATGTAACTATTCCCTTCATTTGAAAAATGTATAAAATCTTAGAATATATTTACTCAGGCATAACCTCTTAAGGCTACATGGATGTCTAATATACATTTTTTTTTTTATTGCTTTGAATGTGCTAGACTTCAGTCTTTAGCATGGATAGAAAAAAAACTATGATATCATACTTTTGCCAGAGTTACATAATTTAACGGCCTACCGTATTATTGATATATAACCCAAATATTTTTAGAAATCCTCTTAGAGGATTAAAAATTACTTCCTATACCAAAGCCAGTGAATTGGTTTGTAGATATCAAATTGATGCAAATGATCTACAATAAATACAGTGATTTTTTAACAACCAAAAGTACTTTCATAAAATAAGTCACAGTTAAACAAGAGGTTAAAAAATGAAAACATTTGGCCAAGGTCATATTATTAATAGACCAGGTAGGAAAACTAGGATCTACCTGACTCACAGGCAAATTGCTGGATTTCATAGTCAGGCTGTAAGAGATGCTTAGAGTCTCAATTCACTTACTTGTAAATTGTAGAAACTACCTGAAGGAGCTGATAGACATGATAGGCGTGAGTATACTGTCTGGCCCGTGGTGAGTGCTTAGTGATTTTAGTGATGATGATGGTGATGCCGACAACAGCAGTGGTGATGCCGACAACAGCAGTGGTGATGATTAGTTTCATTTACAATCATTTGTTAACCACCATTTTCATTGATAACCATTTCTTTGTCCCCTGGACTTCTTTAGTACAGCGTACTTTCCATTTTTAAATGAAGCATTATCTTTATAATGGTCTTCTACACGTCTTCAGTGATTTTTCTTTAACCTGTAGCTGTTTTTTTTACCTGCCTCATTGCCACGCATATTTCCCCAGCTGATGGGCTTCCTGTGAAAAGAGATGAACGTCCAGTTCCTGTCTTTCTCATTACGACGTAGGCAGCTCTGGATGAAAATACTCATAAATTCGTAACATACCTTCAGTTTCTACATCTTGTTACTTTTATTTCTCATTTTAGTGCCTTACTTTTTTAGGACAGTACTATTGCATGGTCTCTTTATTGATCCCTGGTGAAAACTGTATTTACCAAGTCCATCCTCTGAATCTCATCAGGTTAACTTATAACTAATGAGTTATTCTCATAAGTTCGTGAACATAAAAGAGAAAGATGTTTCTAATCTAAAGCATACACATTGATTTGCGACCCTTTATTAATATGAAACAAATTAAAAGCGTGATACTTGTTTCAAAAAAGTTATAGTAACTCTTTCAATTCTTCCTAGTCTCCCCTTCTGAAGTTGCAGCGTTCCTGAGTTTTAAACACTACAGCTCACGGACAAAAATATTGGAGTATTTTACAGAAATTTAGAAAGCATAGTTGTTGATTGGCTGTGCTTATTGTATAAACAAGACTTATCGTCTAAAAAGTTGCCATAGGTCCCTTTTGTCATTTAATTATAAGGCAACAAATGTAGTAAACATTATATGTTGTAGGAGTCTCAGCCCCCTTCTCCTACTACGTGTCTACTATCTCAAGAAAACCAACACTACCATGTTCTGTCAGAAAGCTGAGAGATTCTCTGTTGTTTTGCACCAACAATTTATTATCAATATAGAATATTATTTATTATCCCGTGTCCCTTTCTGCATAATGGCCTTTGCATTAAAAATTGAGGATTAAGGGAACAGCTGCAGTAAAGGGAACAGCTGCAGGGGCAGTGACCTTTTGTGCCTCTTAAAATCATGTAATGAGGATTCCAATCCTCAACAGCTTATGTAGAGTAAGGCTACATCTAGACTGAAACTCAAACAAATAAAAGTTTATGATTCTATAATGCAGGTTGTTCAGAAATATCAACTAGTTCATGTAGATCTTCTGGGAAAAGTCTATTTGGAATGTAGTTAATCTGGGAAAACAAAGTTCACACTTTAAACTAGTTTTTTTCTATTGCCCTGAAAGTAGAGAATGCACAACTTTTGAAAGGATTGATTTTTTTCACTGAAATATTTCACTATTATAGTTGTTTTTAGTTCTGAGGAAAACACTGAAATGTGGGGGCCTTTCTCAAACAAAGATGGTCATTTTTACAATGTGTGTCTTTTTTGTTTTAAGCTCTTGTTCTAGATTTCCTCTCTAGATACAATAATACTTCAGTAACAAAGTTTTACAAAAATCTGAAGATTGAATGTTTATGGGAGGAAGGGAATGGCATGGATGGTGGAAGATTCGGGGGAATATAATCAAACAAATTAAAATAGGAGCAAGATAATATAAAGAAGGCCATCTGTCATAAACTAAGGAATAAAATTTACTTAACTTCATGCTCCAGAATATCACATGAATGAATAAGTAAACATTTAACTTGAAATGGGTAAATGTGGCATCGACACAGGCAGGACTGGCAATATCAGTACATAAGCATCAAATTACCCTCACCATTGAGGTTCAGTCTCAACCACTACTGTACAGGCATCTGACACCCCAGACTTCTCCCCTCACAAGTTGATCAGTAATGCACACATGCCCTCCAATAGAAAACAGGGCATTTTACCAAATGTATGTGTTGATTTCATTAGTTGTTATCATGTTTGTTTTTAAAATATGCTATTTAATTTTAAATGGGACCTTCAAGTATAAATTCCTACCAATGACATGCTTAAAAACTTTGAGGCCATGTATAATATTTGGTTTCAAAAATTAAAAGCAAAACATGCATTTTTAAAATCTTTAATAGAAGTTAATAAACTATGCAGTCGACTTTTTACCTATTATGTTGGTACATCTTAGAGCAAATCTATGTTTGAAATTTCAAGATGGTTGTCTTCTGAAACAATTTGCCTATCAAACTATGAACATAATTTGTAAGAATAACCAGAGTAAAATAAAAAAGCCATGAACCCACCCAGGAAAGTGTTCATGATGGAAATAACTGCCTTTTGCCACAGACTTCTTGTTTGTTTTTATATTTGACAGAAACTTGGGGGAATGTGGTGGGACCAGGGAAGACCTACTTTAGTATAGCAGTCATTTATAGAATGTTTTTTTCTTTTGTTACAGTGATATTTTTACTAACTATACCTGTCTTACCTCAGTGAGTGGCTTGTGTCTACATTTGAAATGAATAAACACTTCAATCACCACCACTTAGGACGACGTCAGAATGATGCTAAGGTCTGAAATCAGCCGCCTGGGAGAGGTTATATAAATGAGAATTTCCCGAGAATTTCCTGAAATATTTGGATAGGAAAACCTGGTTTAGAAAGAAAGAAAGGCAAAGAAGAAAGCGTGACAGAAGGAGAGAAACAAAAGAAGCTCCAAAGAGAACCCAAAACGTACTTCCCGAGGTAAGGCATGAATAGAAAGCGTTACTTTTAAAACATCTAGGCTACAAATGGAAGAACATCTAAAGATAAATCACACAGCAATTGGCTGCACTTGCAGGAACCTAGATACCCAGAAGATAAAATGGGTAATTTGCTTTGCTATTTAATTGGACCAAATACTTGGGTCATTTTAACAGGCTATCCTAATTACTCCACTGCACCTTTCCCATGTCACTGTCCCCACTTTAAATGTTTATGTTTTATGTATGAGGTTGAGATTATCACTACTCTGTTTTTATAAAAAAAAAAAAAAAAAAAGGAAACTCAAACACAGCCAAATTAAGTCACTTCCCAGAGTTCTCACTAAGGAGTTAAGGTCTTTCGGAAGCTGGCTTCAAACCCTGTAAATCCAGAGCTTGTCTCTTCACCAACAGGATGTTGTTACATAGATAGGAGATGTTTATACATGTTAGCTTAATAAACTTCATTTGGCAGCTTCATTATGTAGAGCACACACGTGCTACCTCTGTGCAAAGGATTTTTATACCTCAATATCTGACCACTCAGAATTTGATAAAATTTCAGTGTAATTACTTGCTTTTCTTCTGTAAACAATAACATAAAAGCTTAACGTGCCAAACACAATGTTAGAGACCCAATCTCCCTTCATATACCTGACTATAATGTCACCGGAGACATTTAACCCTCCTAAATGATTATAGCATTTAAGCGTGATTATTTTCAATTTGGTGAATAATAAAGTACCCTGAAGAGTAGGCACTTAAGAAATAATTATTAACTAATTGGATCTAAAAACTTTCACCTATGAAAGATGAATTTTATCTGTAAACTTTCAAAATGTACTAAGAATATGCAAACCTAAATAACATTTTCTCACGATTTTTTCATTCTGTATTTTGGTTTATCAATGAAGACGAGGTACCTGTTACAGAAGAGGTGACAGTACCTTCTAAGGTTCGTCAGAAGAGGCAAGGTGTGTACTTATAACTTTAGATGTTCTTCCAAACACGGATCAAAGCCTAGGCAGTCTGATTTGCTTTCCCTTTTTTCTTTTTCAATATCTTGGTTTCTTTGCTCTGAGACCTCATGACATACAGTTAAAATCCCAGGTGTGGGTTTCTGGTTATTTATCTTCTTTGAGGGAAACTGGAAGAAGTCGGATAGTTTATGAATATTTGAGCAAACTGAATTGCACTGTTTGAAATGTTGTTGTACGACCAGGAAAACCGGGTAGTATTTGTAATAATGATTAAGAACAACAGTGACAAAAATTGATCAGTTGACAATTTAGGAATTTAAACAACACTGCTTTAGAAAATAATCTCATTCATCTACAAGTTAATGGAAGGTTTTAGGAGTATTTTTCAGTCCTCAGTCAATTGCGTATGACATTAGTTATTCTCTCGTGAATATGACAAGGACTAAACAGTGAGTTGACTCACCTTTTATGGATATTAGTAAAAATACAGTATTATTCAAGGACTTCGTTGGGTGGTCTATTTTAATATTAGAATCATAAGTGGATGCAATTTACTATAGAATCTTCATTAAAGCATGAAACATCTTTTCACATCATGCTATTAACAGAATGTAAGCTCGTCAACTTAAAGCACGTGAGAGCTCAGTTGAAGTATTGCTCGGTTTTTGTCACAGAATTTAAGTCAAACGCTTCTATTAGGTGGGCAGACAGTTTCATTAAAACCTAATTATGATGAAAAATCTCCTATTTTCTCTTTATACTAAAATTAAACTCCAGAGAAAATTACAATATTTTCTTACCCACTTACATTCAATGAGGCTTAAAACTTGAATCGGGTCAATAGCATTTAAAAAAGGGGACTACAATTTAAGGTAGTACCTTAAGGGAGGGTATTACCTGTATTTCTAAAGATGAACTTATATGTGGAAATATATAAAGAGAAATAACTCAGAGCTGTTTTTAGTTTGGAACAAAAGAGCTTTGTGTCAGAGCCACCCTGCCCTTCTACCCATGATCAGGCACTAACAAAGCTGGAAACTAGGTTTCTCTGAATCTTCTTGGCTGCGTGGCGTTGGTGCCGGGGTCCTCAAACTTTTTAAACAGGGGGCCAGTTCACTGTCCCTCAGACCATCGGAGGGCCAGATTGCGGCCCCCGAGACGAGTCGGCAGCTAAACAGGACAGGCAGCAGCGGCAAAAACACCTAGCGGGCCAGATAAATGTCCTGGGCGGGAGGTATGTGGCCCGCGGGCCGTAGTTTGAGGAGCCTGGTTTAGGGTTTGCCAGTGAGGAGAGCTCAGGTGAGATTTATAAGCCATTACTTTAGGAAGCTGAGACTGCGCAGCTATGGAGTTTTCCAACTCCAGATTGGTGGGTGTGGCAGAGAGGCATAGCACCTTCTTAGCCTTCTCCCGGAGCTCTGCTTTCCCTGGCTGAGTCAGTTTTGAATCATCAGCAACCTTTTCTCTAATCCTTTGGCTGAAACACAACAGACCTTCTTTCTAACACATTCTCCTACATTTGCATAAACTCAAATTCCTATATTAAACTCTCCCCTCTGACATTATAGCCACTGTATTTCCTTGAGTACACAAGGATTTATAAAATGTTTGCTCTTATGCTAAGTGCTTCTATGGGGACAGACTTAGGCTGGGAACCCAGAATTGATTCCCCAATCTGTTTTGATTCGAAGGGATTAATTATCCCATTGCCTGTGGTAATGAGGCTAAAATAAAGACCAATATTTGAAATAAATATACTTGAGATGCTAGAAAGTCACTGGCATGGGATGGTGGAGGAAGTGGGAAGGGTGGAGCAGATTACTAAGTGTTTGTTTATACGACCTATTCTCTTCTATGCTTATTAGTTTCCCTGAGAAAGTTCAGAGCACTATACCCTAAGTGTAGTTTTGAGAGTGCTATGGCATCATAGCTCACAGCAACCTCCAACTCTGGCTCAAGCAATCCTCTTGCCTCAATTTTTCTATTTTTAGTAGATATGGGGTCTCACTTTTGCTCAGGTCGGTCTCCAATGCATGAGCTCAAGCAATCCACCTGCCTTGCCCTCCCAGAGTGCTAGGATTACAGGTGTGAGCCACCACGCCCAGCCAGGCCCAGGAATCTTTAAGAGAAGGGATGTCTGTATTCTTTAATGAAGGGCCCTCTTACAAAGCCAGCAATTTATATTGTTAATTGATTTTTTTCTCTTTCTCTAAATGGATTCTGTTCATAGTTTTTGGTAACTGTGTGTTGGAGAAAGGATGATACTCAGCATTTGAGGGAATGACTGGATAATAGTTCAGTGCTAATGCCAGTTCATGTTATATAATACAACATAGTACACTACCACACAACATTATTACACCCTACTACTGGCTGGCAGATTGAATCATAGGGTTATTTATTTATAAACTAACTCTCCCACACCCACTGCATTCAAACAAAACAAAACGAAAAAAACAAACAGAAAGGCACAGATTTGTGGTGTTTCCCACCCACTGAAAACAATCAAGCTGCAATGGCCGCAAGTCAATTTTGGTTCCCCAAGCCAATTAACCATTATGCAAATAGAAGGGCTACTGCACTGGCTCACTAACTACAGAACTTGATCCTCTTCATCAAGGGTTATTGATCTTTGTTAAAGTAAATATGCTTCAGAAAGTGCCCATGAAACTGAGTTAATGAATGCAAGGACTATGCAGAATTGCCTGGTCACGATTTCTCACCACTACGCCCTGTGAAGGCTGGGAAGCACATGTCCCAGAATCCCCTTCTCTGTCTGCTTCTGGGTTTGACTTTGTCAACGCGGGGAAATTCCATGAGATTTTAAAGACCAACATAAAATGGTGGCCATTTTTCCCAGTAGCTAACAAAAGGCAAAAACTGCAGTTTCGTAGACCTTTCCCGAAGTCTTATCTTACAGTCAGGGCTTAGAACTATGAGAAAGTGAAGTGGTGGCTTCTCAGATTTCCCCCTTTGATTTTTCCATGATTCTTGGCTTCTCCAACGTTCCAGTGAATTTTTCTTCTATTTTTCAGTACAGCCTTCAAGAAAATTCATACTCTTCCACATTTGTTTAGACCATAATTTTTATTCATATCCTTGATTCTGTTCATTCCTATAGTGGTTTTGTGTTCCTCAACAAAACCCAAAAATCGATAAAAGTTTTTAACTCTGCTCTTCGAAACATGAAAAGCAAACTATTTCTACAAAGAAGAATTTGAAGATGTTATCAGAACATACTTAAGTAAAATAATAAACAAAAGCTAAGTAATAATGAGTGCAATGGATCCAGTATACCCCCTTATAGTTCATATCTACTTGGAACTGCAGAATAAGACCTATTTGGAAATAGGTTAATAGTAAAGCATCTCAGGATGAGATCATCCTGCATCAATGGTGGGCCTGGGCCTAATGACTCGTGTTCTTATATGAAGAAAGCAGGATAGAGAGTCTCATAGAAAGAAGACTATTTGAAAATAATTGGAAGGATATAGCAAAAAACCCAGGAATGCTATGAATTGCTGAGATCCAAAACAAGGTAGGAAAAAGCAAGCAAATGTTCCTGCTTAGGGCCTGCAGATGGAAATTGGCTTAGCCCATGCCCTGGCTTTAGGTATCTAGTCTCCCAAACTGTGAATGAAGAAATGTGTGCTGTGTTAAGGCACTAGATTTATGTAATTTGTCATAGTGGTCCTAGGAAACTAATGAAACCAGTTTGAAGCAAAGCTTGTTAGAAAGAATTTCATACCTATTAATGTTTCCTCCTTTTATGCCCTGCATCATGTAACACAGAATATGTGTAATTAACCGATGACATGAATTCTAGAAATTTTATATATTGAAAATAATTCACTGCATTCTATACAAAGTTCATCATATCTTCAATGTATGTTATTCAAAGGATTTTTATTTTGAATGTTTCCTTCTTCTTCTTTTTTTTTTTTTTTTTTTTTTCTTATTTCAGGCTCATGTGAGGGTACAAACAACCAGGTCACATATTTGAATTTGTTAGGTACAGGCCATCTTGTAGCTGTGTCCTACACCCAAAAGATGTGCCTTATACCCCTACATTGTACCCATTAAGTAGGAGCATTCCAACCCCCCACCCATCTCTCCCTTCTCTTGTTCCCCCTCCCCCCAACTTGAGTTAAGTTGAGTTTTACTCCTATGTGGGCATGTATTAGATCATCTACAGGCATGCAAAGCATTTTGAAAATAAAAGTAATCTGTTCACATTACATTGAGCTAATATAAAATACATCATGGGTCAAACATGTTTATCAAAGCAGAAATTGGTCCAGCCTGGGAAAAAAATTCAGTCACCTCTTTTTCTTTTGACAAATAAAGTTCTGTGGGACACAGCCATATCCATTCTGGAAAAGCTGAATAGTTGTGAAAGGGACTGGAGAAGTCTGATTCATAAACCTGAAAGTATTTGTGAACTGGTGCTTTGCAGAAAAAAAAAAATCCCAATTCTTGTATTAAATTATAATTGAATAGAATAAAAAATTTCATTGTACATGGTTTGTATGTAACATACTTGCTAGAGTTCCACCATTATTAAAGTCATAACATGGCTCTATTGTAGACTTTTTAACTTTCATTTTCAAGAGATTGCAAATTTGCTTTGGAATTGATTTGTCAATGTCCCATAATGTACATCTAATTACTGTAGTTGCAGATAAATGTTTGTTGAATTCAGTTCGTTCATTTAATCAGAAATTTATCAGCTGTAATATATGGTTGAAATGTTAGTATTAATTATATACTGAAGTCTTAATTATAGGTTTGCAATTGTGCCATTAACACTGGCATAAGCATATTAATTACAGAGATTCTTAATGAATTTGTTGACAATTATGTAAAGACAGAAGTTGTTGAGTAGAGATAAGTTTTGCTGATACTAATGAAATAAAAATCAAAGATGCCTGCTTATTTATAAATAGGGACTGGAGACTAAGATGTCTTAGGAAAGTTGCAGAAAACTCATCATAAGGTGCCCAGGATCTTTCCTTGAAACAGAAGTAAAACAGACCATCACACAAAGTAGTTTCCCAAAGAGACAGAACTGTGAAAAGAATCAGGATGAGATACTGCAAATGAGAAATGTCTTCAATGGAAAAACCAGGGAATGAAATTTAAAGCTCTAGATAAACAGAAAGGAAACAGAGTCAATCATGGGTTGCCCCTCGCAACTCCATGACTGACTAGCTCCCTACATTGACCACCTTCTAACATTGGCCTAATTTTCATAGACTGGACATGCACCTCATGTACCCAATGGAAGTTCTTTATGTTGACCATCTCTGTATGTTGACCAGTTTGCTATAGTTCCTCGGTCAACTTACAGAGGTTCTGCTGTATATTACAAAGCTACGGTACCCAGTATGATAGGACTTTCATAAAGACAAACATATAAACCAATGGAAAAGACAAAGGACCCCAGAAATAAACACCCCCCCATATATATAAACCCCATATAATCTTTGATAAGTGTGTCAAGAATACACAGTGAAAAACAAACATTGTTGAGAAAATTGGGTAGGGCATGAAAAGGAATTTAATTGGACCCTTCTCTTAGATACACATAACACACACACACACACACACACACACACACAAGCAATGACTCAAAAGGTATTCAAGATGTAAATACAAGACCTAGTGTAACTCTCCTGGAACAAACATAGGTTAAAAGGCTCATAATGTTCGTCTTTGTAATGATTTCCTAAATATTCCATGAATAGTATGAGCAACAAAAGCAAAAATAAACAAGTGAAAATACATCAGACTAAAAAGCTTCTTCACAGCATATGAACAACAAATTCTAACAAAGGATTAATATCCAAAAATATAACAAATTTCTACAACCCAATGGCATAACACTCAATTAACCTAAAGTATGACAAAAAGACATGAATAGACATTTATTCAATGAAAAGCTGTGTCATATATTTTGATAAACTCTTAAAGGGATAAAAAAGTAGTTACTTTTTCATGAGGAGGGAATGTTTTCCAAAGAAGAGTTGTATTCACAATATTAGAGAGCATTTGAGGAAGGATTTTTTAAATAGAGTGGTGGAAAGACTGATATGAAGGAAATACAAAGTCACAAAAGCTCACAGCATGTTTATTAAACAAACCATCAAATGCAATATAGTGAAGGAGCCACAAGTATATTGGAATATTGGAACCAGATTAAAGGATAGGCAAACAAATTTAAAAGTATTCAAATCGCAGTGAACAGCCAGAAGCATAATTTTTGAGAAGATATTTCTTTTCATATTAGAAGATATTTCTTTTCATTTTAGCGGATAACCAGAAAATGAGAGATGCTTTTTAATATCGCTGACCTGCAGTTATTTCTCACTCCATCTTGGGTCATTCTGTTTTTATTCTCTGAACATGTCTTCCTTCTCCTTTGCATAACTTAGGTAATTGCTTAAAGCTCTTTAAGTTTACTGACCCCACACTGGTATGCTGAAATTTTCTGCCTGATTTCTGAATTTCACGTCATGCTAGGCAATAGAGCTTTAAGAGTTATCCATTGAAATTTCACATTACAATAATTACGGTATGTTCTCCCTTGTCCAGCAATTGTTCTCTTGCTGGTTCTTTTCTATCATTGAACATTTTGTTCTGGGACAGCTTAATCAAAGCATCTACCAGCTCAGGAGTAAACTTGGAAGAGGAGGAAAGAGTGTGGCACATCAGTGTCAAGTTTGACAATGGAACATCAGGAATGGTCTTCTCTGATGGGGTCATGGGCAGTTTGCTGCATTCTCTCCTCAACTCAGAGGTGTTCCCTTCACTTCTGGAGTGAACAGAATTTCCTTACGTCTCATACTATTGAGTCTGGGCCACAGACCTGTGATTTAAAATTGGCCTATCTTTCTTCAGCTCATTCTGGAAGCGATAGACCCGTTACTGACCTGGCCTCTAGAAGTTTCATCTCAGGTTTGAGGAAACATCCCAGGGAAGAAGATGACAGTCTTTCTTCTCCAGGGCCGATTGGAAGGGTGAGGACACTACAGGATGGTTCCCATTCCTCCGTGACATGCTCACAGAATGTTTTTTCAGACTTTTCCATTTCGTCCCAGAGAAATCTGAAAACTAAGAAGCTATAGAAGAATGTTTGAAAACACGGCAAGTTTTCCAATTTGATTCAAATTTCAATGTATTTAGTAAATGTTTTCTGAATTTTCTGTTTTGTGGATATGGCTGTTCACCAATTTTGATGATCCAATTACTCCTTGCTTGTTATATTCTTTTTGTGTCTGTGTAATAGGTCTTGGAAAGTGAAAGAATAAAAACCATTTTGTTCCTTAATCTTTTAAAGGAAACTCTAAACTAGATTTATCATAGCTCATTTCTTTAAGCCATTCTCCATAAATTAGAATGGGTATTCGAATACTTAGATAGTAATAGTTCTTATCATTATTAAATTTTGTATACATGTGGCAGAAATCAAACCTCTCATTCGTCTTTATATTCAAAGCACTGAAACCAATTCAAACTAAAATTTACAGTGATAGTATATTGCCTGTGGTGCTACGGTATATTTCCTAGGATAAGCAAATAAATTGTATTTTGGGGAATATTCAATTAGAATGTAATATATGTCTAAGTAAACCTTTCTGTTATCCAAATCAACCCTGGTCAAAGTACACAAAATATTAAGGAATAATAAACGATAGCTATTTTTTAGAACAATGCATTCTAGAATGTACTATCATGATAAACTTAAGTAAACAATGTGTGTGCAGTTGCCTTCCCTCTCAGACTAAGATTATTTATTGCATTGAAGAAATAAACAATTAAAATTTGATTCTGGTCCTAGAGACTCTCAAAAATGGCTGTTAGGAGATATCTGTTTAAGATCTCAAGTCTTAAAACAGCACACTGTACCCCATGATTGCATTAATGTACACAGTTATGCTATAAGAAATAAAAAAAAAAAAAAGATCCAAGTCTTCTTTCCATGTTCCATTAAAAAAAAAAATAAGAAATTTTAAAAGCTTGATCCATTCTAGAGACTTTATAGAAAGGATGAAGGAATTTCAGACTTTGTAGAACCATCTTTTTCTTAAACTGTTTCTTGTGGATTTGCTCATCATCTTTCAACTTTATTCTATTGTGATTAAAATCACATATTGAGAAGAAAATTAAAATAAAATAACTGTACAACATTAGAGACATAACACTGTTCAAAATTAACAGTTTATAATTGCCTTCTTTAACTGAAATTCACATAAAATTGTCTTTCTGTATGTGTCCATAAACACATAAATCCGAACAGATGTTGAAAAGTCTCTGTTTTCAAGCTAGTAATCCTAGAGAAGGTATACTGTCTGTCTTTCATATATTCTGTTTCTCAAACAGACACACACAAACACATACTTGCTTACATACACCCCACACAAAATGGAAAATACCTATAATTGAACAACCTGCAAATGAGCACTGTTATGTTAAAATGCATTTTCTCTGAGTCATATCTTTCTGTGTTTGTTGACTGTCTAATACATTAGGATTATATTTTATGCAGTTGTATATACTTCTTTTAAAATTATATCATGAAATTTTTCCATGTCATTAAAATGCTTCAAATATGACAAATAATTTTATTTGATTTACTAAAATAAGTATCACTGTAACTTCTAGTGAACATGTCACCAGAGAACTAAAGGTCTTTACAATATTAGTCACTTGAATTACACTTCCATGAGCGGAAAGCTTTGAAGTCAAGGAGATGTAAATCTGAAGACTTTATCTATATGTATGAGCTCATAAATTAAATTATGATATTTATGTTTTCCATTTCTTCTAATGCAGAATCCGTGTGTAAGGGTATTGAAGAATTAAAGAAAGTTATATAGAGAAGTATGTGTATATCTTATTTGTCTGTGCATAGTAGGGGCACAACAAAATCGCTTCCTCTCTTCTTTACTGTACTCTTTTATTCCCCCCTCTTTTTTTCCAGTTTTTGTGGAAAAAATTTGACCAGTAGATGATACCCCAAAAGTCATCCAGGGTGTACATTTAGTTGTTCCTTAACTGTTTCCCCTTCTCCCGCACACACCACAGATCCTCTCAAGGGCATCACTTTTATAAGGCAAATACTTTCTTTCTTTTTTTTTTTAATAAATGATAGCTGTGTACATTAATGCAAACATGGGGTACAGTGTAGTGTTTTCATATACAATTTGAAATATTTTCATCAAACTGGTTAACATAGACTTTATGTCATTTACTTAGTTATTGTGTAAGACATTTATACTCTAGTTTTAGAAAGAGTCACTTTATACCCTTATAAGACAGATCATAGAGGTGATCTTTCCAATCATCCTCCCTCCACCCATCTGCCCTTCTCCCTTCCCCTCTGCCACCTCCTCCCCATATTCTTGGGCTAGAATTAGGTTGTAGCTTTCATTTGAGAGCTATAAATTAGTTAGCTATTAAGGGCTGTGTACATTGGATACCTTTTCTTCCATTCTTGTGATGCTTTGCTAAGAAGAACATTTTCCAGTTCCATCCATGTAAACATGAAGGAGGTAAAGTCTCCATCTTTCTTTAGGGCTGCATAGTATTCCATAGTGTACATATACCACAGTTTATTGATCCATTCATGGATCAACGGGCACTTGGGCTTTTCCCATGACCATCTTTGCTTTCTTATAAAAGCTTTGTAGTTTTAGCTTTTACATGAATTTCTTTGATTCATTTTTAGTTGATTTTTGTACATGATGTGAATAATGAGTCAAAATTATTATTTTGCATGTGGACAATTTGTTTGGTCACCCTTTTTGAAAATCAGTTGATTATAAGATATGATAACTTACTTCTAGACTCTCAATTCTACTCCAGTGATATACATGGAGGTTCCATATCATTTTGATGATTGTAGCTTTCTGGTAGTTATCGAAAGTGAAAAGTGTGAGTCTTCCAACTATGTTATTATTTTTTGAGATTATTTTGAATATTCTTTGTCTCTTGGATTTCCACATTAACTTTAACATTGATTTTATGATTTCTAAAAGAAAATTTGACTTTTCATAGGGATTAGATTGAACCTATGGATTAATTTCTAGAGTATTGCCAATTTTTTAATATTAATGTTTCAGTCTATGAATGTGGGATAGCTTTCCATTTATTTAAGTCTTATTAAATTTGTCTTAACAGTGTTATACAGTTTTTTATGTACACGTGTTGCATATTTTTGTTTAAATTTATTACTAAATAATTGATTCCTTTGATGCCTTTGCCCATCCCATGTCAGAATATGTCCAACACATTTTCCTTGTTGTTGTTCTGTTTGTTTACCAGTTTCACTGGAGAAAAAGTGCAGTCACAGCTTCCTGACAAGAGAAATCTCACCATTCAGCTTGTGAGCAATATAAGGAATAGAAATTTAAGAAAGAGGGGAAGATAATTATCATAATTATCTTCTGACATTGAGGAAAGTCTAAATGATAAGATGCATTCTATAATGCTATATGAAAAAAAATCAACACAGGATTGCAGGGTTTTCAGCGGAAGAAATAAGAAAGGTGGAAGAAGAGAAGCCATTTGCTACTGTGAGACATGCAAAAGGAAAGCTCGACTTTATCATGGAGATTTCTTCAAAAAGTATCACATCCCCCAAATTATAAACAACAATAAACAAAAATACTTTTAATTATTTATGTAAACTAAAATAAATAATAAAATCATCAACTGAGTTTTGATATTTATGTTTTTCTCTTTAAAAAATGTAAAATAATTATAAATAATCCATCAACTTCTTTCCCACCCCCACCCCCCCCAAAAATAAGAGCTGGGTGCATGCAAGTGGCCAAAAGACTGGATTAGAAAAAGTAAAATATAAACCTTTTTTAAATTTACTTTTTGGATTAGTTATTGCTTGTGTATTGAAATAAAATTCATTTTTGTATTTTGATCTTTTCTCCTGAAACCTCACTGAACTCACTTATCAGCTCTCATTGTGTGTGTGTGTGTGTGTGTGCGTGCTTCTTAGAGTATTCTCCATAAGATCATGCTGTATTCAAATAGAGATAGTTTCACTTCTTTTGCTTTTTCTTTCAATTTGAATACATTCTATACTATTTCATTTTATTGCCATTTTCCCTGGGTAAAATCTCCAGTATAATATTGAACCAAATGATGAGAGAATATTCTTGTCCTAAACTTAGAGGGACAAGTTCTGGTTTTTCACCACTAAATTTGATATTGGCTTTTTATTTAATAATAAAAATACTCAAACTAACAATATGAGGTAACTTTCTCAGTCTGACACCTTTTTTGATATCTGAAATACTGATATTTTTATCAGTTATTGATATTATGAATCATATTAATAGTCCAACTATTGAACAATTCCCAAAATCTTAGCATAAATGTAGAATTATAATATCATAAAATTCATTGCAACAATTTCCTTCCTTTTTTACATTCTGAAACAGATTAAATAATATAATGAATTATCTATTTGAAAAAATGGAATCACTCATAAGTGAATCTTTCTTAGCTCAGGATCCTTTAGGAACAAATATATTTTTACATTTAAAAAATTTCTTTCATATTTTAAATCTTTTCAGATTTTCTACCATTCCCTGAGTCAATTTTGGAACTTTATATTTTCATAAAATGCTACATATATATTTGTTTCATGGATTCTACATGAATTTTTCATTCACTTATAATCTTTACTCTTCAGAGTGTGAAGATATCTAGTTTTGGTTTTCATTTGCCTTTTTAGTTTTTAGTTTTTAATTAGATTTACCTCTGCTTGATTTATTTACCTCCATGTTTATTGTCTTCAATTCATCAGTCTCTTTTTACAATTTATTCTTTTACTGAACTGAAAATTATTTAAATCTTATGTAAGATTATAAATTTTTAGTGGAATAATATTCTATTTTGTCTTTGTTAATCAGGTAAATATGAATGAAACATGATTGTTCAGTACTTGAAGTCATAATCAAAGCACAAATTGCCTGATAACAATGCACTCTTATTTCAGACAAAGTACTCAAAAGCAAATAGCCAGCTATTTGATTGCTGAACATCCAATTCTGGATATTAAAATTACAGTTGTTATCAATGTTGTGCTTGCCTACATTGAAAATATTCAGCTGTTTTCTTTAAACATCTAAGTTTATAAAAGGTCATTTTGTATATTGACTGAAAAATATATATAATTTAACTTATTCATTTTCTTACATGTGATATAATTTTGCGTATCAGCCAAGGGACTTTCTTCTAAAAATGTATTAATTATAATGCAGAAACAGATAGATATAGAAATAGAATGTATATGCGTATATATATGTGTATGTGCATATATATATAATACATATATATTATATCAGGTTTCTTTCATATTTACCTGATTAACAAAGACAAAATAGAACATTATTCCACTAAAAATTTATTTATATATATATTATGTAGGAATACTATATATCCACATCTACTTATCTATGTAATCTATGTATGTCTGTCCTTCTTTATATCCATTTTATTTCAATAACATTAGTTTCATGTACTTTTCAAAAAGTGTAGATATAGTAAAACACATATTCCTCAGAAATTATCTTTAATCATATACAAATGAGTAAATGAACAATTACATTTACATTTATTTCACCAAAAATTGACATTAGTTCAACATGATAGGTACTTGAGTAGATGTATTTTGCCTTCATAACTAAAACATTACTCTAAAATAGCTATTTCTCCAGCACTTGCTATTGCATAATTGAATTTGTAGATTTCGGAAAGTATCTTCAATAAAATTACTAAATCTTGATGGGAGAGTCCATGTGTGACTTGCCTTTCTTTGACAGGGATTTAATCCCATTATTTTAAGTGCTGCTGGCAGCACAGCAAACAGGCTAATATTCAAAAATATGAATTACTACAGACCATCTGGATTTTACTTTCCCAGCATATGTTTATGATAATCTATTTCTTTGTGATGTATTTGTGGAGTGCAGACCCATATTAGTAATTTAGAAGAGTTGGAAATTATTTTGCTTAAAAAATCCTGGTGGAACGTGGGGTTGAAGATTTTATACAAAATTAACATTTATAGAATTGTGTTTAAATATAATAAAGCATATCATGTATGCTGTAAAACCCTGAAACAGCAGATAATTAGAAACCTGGATATACATGACAAACTACCAAAACAACAAATAGCTTAAAACTTTGTTGTTGGTTTAGACAAGAATATTTCCCAAACTGTTGTACAGAAAAATTTCCTATGAATGACTTGTGAGTTTGCGAGAATTGCAAATTCCTGGGACTTATATTAGACTTGGGCAATTAGAACATATATAGGGGTGATGACAGGAAATCTGCATTTTAACAAGTTTACCAGTTGATTCTTACTAACACATTTGAGAATCATTACATTAAGTAGCTTGGTCCCTCATGATTCGTCTTTTCCCCTTGGCTAGCCCTTCCCCCAACTTGCTACCCCTAATCTGTTGCCAGTTCCTGGTGAAATTATTCAAGAAAGCAAATCATCTTAAGCCACTAGGGATAAAAGATAACTTTACCCATCCATTTTGTCCTTAAAGAATCTAGGTTTGCTAAGGAGCTAGTCATAAATTAGACAATTTTAGTAACATAAGCCTTTTTAGTATGACAAAATGTGCCTTGCTGACTATTGAAGGGTGAAATAGGGCTACCTACACCATTCCAGGGAGGAAATGTAGGAGAGTTACCCAGAGGAGGTTACCATACTTTATTCCTAAAGGAAGAGAAGGAATAAACTGTGTTAAAATTTAGGGCAATGATATCCAAGTCAAAGGAAATACCACATGTAAAAGAACAGCAGCAAAAATGGCTTATATTTGGACAAACGTTAAGACAACGTTTGTTCAGATGTTCACTGACAGATTGGTAAGCAAGAAATATTCTGGTGACATAGTTAAGGGCAATGTCACAGAAATTGTTTATACAGAATGAGGAATTTTATCTTTCTCCTAGGTGACCAGATATATACTCAAAAATTTTTAAGCAAAGGAGAATGATGATCAGATGATCATAGAAATATCATTGTGGCTACTGTGTGGAAAATGGATTTAATAAGGGCAGGCTTAGAACTAGGAAATCTGTTAGTTTATTATTATGATAATTAAGGAAAATATACACCAATTAACTAGCATAGAGACTCACAAAGTAAATATAGGCCCTTATGGTCAACTGGTTTTCCATGATGATAAGAACAATGGCAGACTCAGTGGCTAGGGTGCCAGTCACATATACTGGAGCTGGTGGTTTTGAATCCAGCCCGGGTCTGGCAAACAACAATGACAACTGCAACCAAAAAGTAGCCAGGCATTATGCCAAGCACCTACAGTCCCAGCTACTTGGGAGGCTGAGGCAAGAGAATAGCTTAAGCCCAAGAATTTGAGGTTGCTGTGAGTTGTGATGCCATGGCACTCCCCCTAGGGCCACATAGTGAGACTGTCTCAAATTTTAAAAAAAGAACATACAATGGAAAAACAATGAATAACGGACAGTCTCTTCAATATATAGTGCTGAGGAAACTGGGTATTCACATACAGAAGAATGAAATTAGACCCTTAGTTCACAACATATACAAAAATTGACTCAACTAATAAACCAAACAAAAACATACACTGGGGAAAATAACTTCTATTCAATAAATGGTGCTGGGAGAATTAGGTAACCACATGTAAAAGACTAAAACTGGACCCACACTTGTCACCACTTATAAAAATTGATTCAAGATGGATAAAAGTTTTAAATCTAAGGCATAAACAATAAAAATTTTTGAAGAAAGTGTGAGGAAAACACTGGATGTTATCAGCCTGGAGAAAGATCTTGTGAAGAAGACATCTATGGCAATTGCAACAACAACAAAAATAAACAAATGGAACTTAAACTGAAAACCTTCTGTACAGCTACAGAAATACCAATAAAAGGAAATGGATGAGTGGGAAAAGATGTTTCCATTTTATGTATTGGACAAAACTTAATAATGAAGATCTACAGAGAACTCAAATTAATCAACAAAAAAGATCAAAGAATCCCATAAATCCCTGGGCAAGAGACATGAATACAACCTTCTCTAAAGAAGACAGACAAATGGCTAAAAAAAGTCTGGAAAAATGCTTACCATCAGAGAAACACAAATCAAAACTACCCTGAAACATCAGCTAACCCCAGTGAGAATGGCACATAAAACAAAGTCTCAAAGCTGCAGATGCTGCCATGCATGTGGAGAGAAGGGAACACTTTTACACTGCTGGTGGGACTGCAAACTAATACAACCTTTTTGGAAGGAAGTATGGAGAACCCTCAAGGAAATCAAACTAGACTTCCCATTTGTTTCTGCAATCCCATTACTGGGAATCTACCCAGAAGAAAAGAAATCCTTTTATCATAAGGACATTTGCACTAAACTGTTTACTACAGCTCAATTTACAATCACCAGAATATGGAAACAGCCTAAATGCCACTACCCAGGAATGGATTAACAAGCTGTGGTATATGTAAACCATGGAATACAATTCAGCTGCTAAAAATGATGGAGACTTTACATCTTTTGTATTAACCTGGTTTTAAGTAGAACACATTCTTCTTAGGAAAGCATTACAAGAATGGAGAAGCAAGAATTCAATGAACTCTATTCTAATATGAAGGCAGTAGATGAGCTAATAGAAGCGGGACGTAGAGGAATGAGCAAATGGGGAGAGATGAGGAGGGAGTAGAATGGGGTCATGGTGTATGGCACATCTCCTGGGAGTGCAACACAATTATAAGAGGGACTTAACCTAACAAATGCAATCAATGTAAAATAATTCTTTGTCCCCTCAATGAATCCCAAGCAATTAAAAAAAAAAAACTCAAAATGAATTAAAGACTTAAGTGAAAAAACATAAAACCATAAAACTATATGATGAAAACATAAGAAAAAGCTTTTTGACATTGGTGTATGCAATGAATTTGGGGGTATGTTATGAAAAACATAGTCAGCAAGAGTAAAAATAAACTAACACAATTGTATCCAAACTAAAAAGTTCTTCACAGCCAAGGAAACAATTAAAAGAGTAAAAAGTAACCTACGCAGTGAGAAAAAAATAGTTGCAAACCATACATTGAATGAGAGGTCAATATCCAAAATGTATGTATGAAAGAAACTCACATAACTCAATAGAAGGAAAACAACCTTACTTAAATATTTAAAGATTCAAATACAAAGATTTTGAATACTTTTTTTCTCAAAACAAGACTTGGAGACAGACCACAGGTATATGAAAAGGTTTTTAATTTTACTGATCATCAGAGAAATACAATAAATACCACCTCACAGCTGTTAAGATGGCTATTATTAAAAAAAAAAAAAAGAAAAGAAAAAGAAAAAGAAGCAATTAACAAGTGTTGGTAAGGATGTGGAGGAAAAGGACCCCATACAGTAATTATGGAAAATAGTATGGAGCTTCCTCAAACCAATAAAACTAGAACTACCATATAATTCAGTAATCCTACTTCTGGGTATATTCCAAGAAAATTAAATTAGTATCTCCAAGAGATATCTACACTCTTATGTTCGTTTTGGCATTATTCACAATATCTAGGATTTGTAAACAACTTAAAGGTCCACTAACAAAGAAATGGATAAGTAAAATGTGGTATAGATGCAAAATGAAATATTATTCAGCTTTAAAAAGTATGAAATCCTGCCATTAGTGTCTATATGGATAAACCTGCTAAATGACGTAAGCCAGATGCAGAAAGACAAATATTACATGATTTCACTTATATGTAGAATCTGAAAATGTCAAATTCATATAAATAGAGAGTAGAATGTTGCTTTTCAGGGGCTGGGAGTAGAGAGATATAAGAAGTTGTTGGTTAAGGGTTACAAAAGTTTAGTTACGCAAGAAAAATAGTTTCTAGAGATCTAATGTACAGCAATGGGACTGCAGTTAACAATATTATATGGTATGCTTGAAATTTGCTAAGAGAGTATGCCTTTAGTGTTTTCAGCACACAAAAATAAGTGGTAAATATCTGAGGTAATGTGTATATATATATATAAGTTCATTATATTGATTGCAGTATTTCACAGTGTATACATATATCAAATCATTAAGTCATACAACTTACATATAAATTTGAACTGTCAACTATACCTTAATACAGTTAGGGAAAAACATAATAAAGATGAGTGAGGAACCTAAGAAGTATTTAGAAAAGATGTAAAAGTAGTGTAATTTTAGTAAATACTTACATTGAATGTGCAATTCCAGATTGTCATTTCAATTTAAAATATAACTCCTAAGTTTCTGAAATGGGTGAGCCAGGTTAATGGAATGTCATAATCTGAGATAAGGTATTATACAGGATAAGGAGGTGCTTTGTGGAGCTGAAATGATGAGTTTCATAAATGACATGTTTAGTTATAGATGATTATTAGAAATTTGGATAAAAATGTTAGGTAGGAAGCTGGCTGTAATA
This sequence comes from Otolemur crassicaudatus, assembly GCA_963574585.1. NCBI lineage: Eukaryota > Metazoa > Chordata > Mammalia > Primates > Galagidae > Otolemur > Otolemur crassicaudatus. Next base: position 47,933 of record CAUYQS010076994.1, read on the forward strand.
TGAGTATGAACATCATTAGAAACATCTACATTTGAAATGTAGGTTTTGGAATCATCTATACATAGGTGGGAGGTACATCTATGAGGATGGATGAGATTATACAGGGAAGAGTATGCAGGGTAAAACTATCTGAAGCAGAATCATGGAAGACATCAATATTTAAAAGATTGGAATAAGAAGATGATCCATGAAAGAAAAGAAAAGAAAAGGATGGTGAGCTAGTAAAAAGGAGATAATAACAAAAAGAAATTGAGAAATATTTCAAATAATATATCTATGTGCATATTAGTATATTAAAAGCTCAAAAAAAATGGAAGTGGAGAAATAGGTTTAATCTTGTTTAACTGACTTGAAAAAATATTGATCTATACAGCATACCTTTATTTACATTAGAAACATGATTTGCTGTTGTTCCACCACTTCCTCCTCAGGGGAATGATATTAATTGATTCAGTATCTCTCAACCCAAGATAGTTTTGCCTTAAAGGAGAATTTAGCAAAGTAAAGTTTTCCATGCTACCATTGAGGTGAAGTTGCTACTGACACATACACGAAATAGAACAATAGTTCCTGAATAAAGTGTATATGTATGGTCAACTAAATTTCTATAAGGTTACTAAGACCATTGAAAATGAAAAAGAATAGTCTTTTACCAGATGGTGTTGGGACAACTGGATACAAAACAATGAAATTAAGCCATACCTTGCACAATATACAAAAATTAACTAATAGTGAATGAAAAATCTACAAGAAAAAAATGAGAACTATAAAAGTATTAGAAGAAAACAGAAGTGTAACCTCTTATGGCCTAGGATTAGGCAATTGTTTCTTACATGTGACACCACAATTAAGGGAAATAAAGTTACAATTAGATAAATTTGACTTCCTCAAAATTGAAAATTTCTGTAAGTTAAAGGAAATATCCAAAAAGTAAAGATATAGCCCACAGATAATGTTCTGGTATCAAGAATATTCAATGCATAGAATACTTATAAGACATTAATGAAAAGACCAAAGAAATTGTCAAAGAATTCTAATGGACATTTTCTTCAAAATAACAAAAAATATATACTGTAAGCATGTGCAGATTGCTCAACATCATTAGTCATTAGGAAATAACAATTATAACCACAAAGAGATACTACTTCATAGTCACTAGGATGACAATAATAATGATAATAATTATAATGTATAATCTTAAGTATCTGTCAATCTCTTGGTCTATATCCCTGATTAAGTTAGCAGTTAGCATATCATCTCTTACTAAACTGGATAATCTTGTCTTCTCTGGGTTGAACATACATTCTGCTTAGTAAATCATTGAAAACAAATCTTATGAAAACCACGTTTTAAAAAGGTTTTAAGAAATTCACACTCTATTCTTAATAGTTTAGAAATGTATCATTGCCTTACGCACATTAGGTTAGGACCCCGAAAATATCCTCCACAACAAATAAGTAAGCAAGGAGAGATGGTTGTGTTAATCAGTTAGATATAAGCATTCCACTTTACATATCAAATCAGCACATTGTACCTCCTAAATGCATGAATGTACACAGTTATGATTTAATAAAAATTAAGCAATAAAATAAAATAAAAGTTTTAGATATGCACACAAAAATAAAGATATAAATCTAAGGAACAAAAGACAGAACCTAGAGATGAACCCAGCCATGTATCACCATCTGATCATTGATAAACCAAGCAAAAGCATGCACAGAGAAAAATAATTCCTATTTAATAAATGGCGCTGGGAAAACTGGTTAGCCACATATAGAAGACTGAAACTGGATCTGGACCTTTCATCACTGACAAAAAAATGACTCTTACTGGATAAAATATTTTAATTTAGGACATGAGACAATAAAGTTCTAGAAGGAAGTGAGGGGAAAACTCTTGACAAAATTGGCCTAGGAAAAGATTTTATGAAGAAGATCCCCTTGAAACTTGTAGCAATAGCAAAAATAAATAATTGGGACATAATCAAGCTAAATAGCTTCTTCACAGCTAAGGGTACAATAACTAAAGCAAACAGACAACCTTCAGAATGGGAGGAGATATTTGCATGCTATGAATATTACAAAGGGCTGATAGCTAGAATCTACAGAGAACTCAATTAACAAGATAACACCAAACAACCCCATTTATAAGTGGGCAAGATACTTGAACAGAAACTTCTCTGAAGAAGACAGATGAATGGCCACCAGAAACTTGTAAAAAATGCTCATCATCCTTACTCGTCAGAGAAATGCAAATCAAAACCACCCTGACATATCACCTAACTCTAGTGAGAATAGCCCACATCCCAAAATCCCGAAACTACAGATGCTGGCGTGGATGTAGAGAGAAAGATCACTTTCACACTGTGGGTTGAATTACAAACTAATACAACCTCAGTGGAAAGAAATATGGAGGATTCTCAAATAACTAAAAGTAAACTTTCCATTTCTTCCTACAATCCCATTACTAGGAATCTACCCAGAAGAACAAAAATCATTTTAGCAGAAAGAGATCTTGCTATCTCATTTGATTCTTCAATCCCATTGCTAGTTATCGACCCAGAAGAACAAAAATCCTTTTACCAGTAAGACATTTCCACCAGAATGTTTATGCCAGCTAAGTTCACAATTGCCAAGATGCCAAGATGTGGAAGCAACCCAAGGGCTCATCAACCCATGAATGAATTAACAAACTGTAATATATGTATACCATGGAATTCTATTCAGCCATAAGAAAAAACAGAGACTTTACATCTTTTGTGTTTACCTGGAGGGAGTTGAAACACATTCTTCTTAGTAAAGTATCACAAGAATGGAAAAACAAGTATCCGATGTACTCAATGCTAATATGAAACCAATATATAAACAACTACAAGCCCACACTAAGGAAAAACATAAGTATACTCTAGTGAGAGAGGAGGGAAAGGAGAAAGGGAAAGAGGGAGGGTAATTAGAGGGTTCTCATGTAATGTGCACAAAGTGAGAGTATTCAGTACACTTTCTGGGGGAAGGGCTCCACTACAACTTGAACTTTACCTTAGAATTGAAAACAATATAACCTAAACATGTGTATCCTCATATTAATCTGAAATTTAAAAAAAAAATTAAAAATGTAAAAAGGCAATATAAATTAGGCCTAAAAAAAGTTTTAGTGTATCTCATGCAGTCTCCTTGGACTCTAGTCTGTTATTCTGATAGATACTATGTGTCTTTCTGGTACCATCTATCTTTTTTAACTTGCTATAGCAGTCAGGGCTTTCCAGAGGGCAGAGCCAATAGGATAGGGCATTTATTAGGGAGAATGGCCCATGTATCTACAAAGGCAAGGTCACAATAGGCCATCTGAGATCTGGGGAATGAGAAAATCTGGTTGTTTGCCTCAGTCCAACTCCAAAGGCTCCAAATCAGAGGCACCAACAGTGCAGTCCCTGCTCTGTGGCTGAAGACCTGAGAGCCTGTGCTGTGTTTCATACTATAAAAGCTGAAGAACCCGGGTGTCATGTACAAGAGCAGCGAGAGAAAAATCTCTCTCTCTCTTAAAGGAAAAGAGAAAGGAAATTCAATAAGCTGAATGCCGCCTTTTCTCTCACCTGCTTTGTTCTAGACGTGACAGGGCAGCAGGTTGGATGATGCTCACCCACATTTGCGGTGAGTCATGCTATCACAGTTTGCTGACTCACGTATGGATTTCTGAAAGCACTCACACAGGCATACCCAGAAACAATGCTGGGCATCTCCTCATCAGCCATCTAGGCATCTCTTAATCCTGTCATAGTGCCACCTAATATTAACTATCACTGCTACCATCTTAGCTTTGAGTGGCTCTCCAGTGCCAGGTTTACCACCTGAGAATCTAAGTTGTCATTCCCTTGTAAATCTGAAGGCACCATTCTTCATTAGCTCAAGGATGGCTGAAACTGGGATGAAACTTCTCCTTTCATCCTATGGATTTTACTCCCTACAATATTCATATCCTAGACTAGGAAGTTTTGTGTAATACCTTAAGATTTGGGGTAACTCAAATGGAATTCTAATGTAGGATTGGCAAGTTTTAAAGTTATAACAAATATAGGCTTCAACTTGATTTAGGCCTAACATAAAGATGGGATTTCCAAGGACATTTTCCGAACTCCTAACCTGCCCTTTGGTCTTTAATTGCATTCATTCTATACATCACCATTTAAACTATCTGCTAAAAACCCCTGTGCCTCTTCCTTAAGAATATGCCATTCTCACAGCATTTCAAAATCAGGGATCTCATCATCTAATCAGATCTATTATAAGCTTCTTAGAGCTTCTTAAGTATATCTCCTTGAGTACAAATACTCTGGGACTATAAACCTCAGAAACGAAAGGAAATATTATCTCTTATCCTCACCATGGATCTATAATGTGAGAAACATATAGTATAACCACTATAGACATTTCTGTTCAAAATGGGAAGGTGGAAACTTGGGAGACCCACGGAAGCTCCTGACACATGGAACTTTTAAAATACAGCTGTGAATAGATTGGTATATCTGAAATTAATTAATTCATTAATTCTTTAATTCATACCTAAATTCTACAGGCTCTTAGTTACACCCTCTGAGAGTCATGTTTTCTTGACTGTGTGCTATGTAGTATCACATATTTCCAGCATAGTGATCTTTGCTTAGAAATTATTTCTTATTTTTTACTTTTTTTGTTAAAGTTGAAAAATTTTAAAACTATCAAGTCCCAGATCTATCATATTTAATACTACTTCCCTTAATTTATCTCTTTCTTCCAAGATTTTAACACTGGCAGCAAAACATAACCAAGCTCTGTTCTTAAAAACTTCTTAGCTAGATGACCCACTTCATTAGCTAAATGTTCTACTTTGCACATCACTTTCGGTCACAGTTTTACTAAACTTTTTGCCCTACAAGCAAGGATCCCCTTTCTTCCAGTTCCCAACAAAATTTTTTTTTCTTAATTTCTTTTAAAGCCTCACTAGTAGCTCCCTTAATTTCCAAAATTCTACTTACAGTCTGATTGAAGCAATTTAAGATTTCATTAATGCTGCCCTTAAAATCCTTTTAGTTCCTAGATACTTTCTTTTCCCAAAACCACTCATACATTTCAGTTGTGTGTTACCAAAGCACCCCATTTAAAGTCACCAAAATCTGAATTACTTACTCTGTACTTGTTGCTATTTTAAAAAATTGTTTTAAAATTAGCAGCTGAAGACCACAAACATTTATCTTATCAAACAGTTTCTGAGGCTCATTAATCTGTAAGAAGCTTAACAGAAATGTTCTGGCTCAAGCTGTCTCCTGATGCTGCAATTATGAAGTCCACCAAGACTATATTCATCTGAAAGCCTAACTGGTGTTGGAGAATTCACTTTTAAGGCTACATGCATGGGTGTTGAAAATATTCTCTGGTTCTTTAAAACACAGATTTTTTTATACAATTTTTTCACTATTGACAAATGGTCTCTAAGTTGCCTTAGTGTGAGTAATGAAAAAAAGAGAGATCAGAGAGACAAAGATCATGTGCAACCAAAATGGAAGCTTTGGTGTCTATATCATAGTCACAGAAGTAACATACTATCACTTCTTCTGTATTTTAAAGGTTACATCAACCCTAGAAGGTTATCCAAGGGTATAGAAGGGTGTAAATACCAAAAGATAGGGGTCACTGGCACTGGAATCCTTTTTGGTGACTCGCTGCTATAAGCACTGACTTCAGTTTTACCTTTTTATTATTTCAGCATATTAGAGTGGACACATGCTTGTTTATATACTTTGTTTTTCTATAGATAGAATCAAAGTTGTAGGTATGCCTTTCACCCAGATAATGTGCACTGTTCCCAATAGGTATGAATTTACCCATCCCTATTCTCTTCCCTCCCTCCAACTTGATTTTCATTGAGATTTTACTTCCATATGTGCACTTATTAGCTCCAATTTGGTATTGAGTACATGTGTTTATTTCTGCATTCTTGTGATGTTTCACTTAGACCAGCGGTTCTCAACCTGTGGGTCGTAACCCCTTTGGAGGTCGAACGACCCTTTCACAGGGGTTTCCTAAGACCATCCTGCATATCAGATATTTAAATTAGGATTCATAACAGTTGCAAAATTACACTTATGAAGTATCAACGAAAATAATTTTATGTTTGGGGGTCACAACAACATGAGGAACTATATTAAAGGGTCGTGGCATTAGGAAGGTTGAGAACCACTGACTTAGAAGAATGGTTTAGACTTCCATTGAGATTGTAACAAAAGATGCTAGATCGCCATGTAGTACTCCATATCATGCACATATCATATTTTCTTAATTCATTCATGTATTCATAGGCACTTGGGTTGTTTTCATATCTTTGAAATTGTGAATTGTGCTGCTACAAGCTTTTGAAGGCAGGTGTCCTTTTTTAAAATGACCTTTTCCCCCCCATGGGATATGGACCCAGCAGTGGGAGTGCTAGATCAAATGGTAAGTCGGCTTTAAGTTCTTTGAGGTACTTCCATACAAATTTCCATAGCGGTTATACCAATTTGCAGTCCCACCAAAAGTATAGAAGAGTTACTTTACCTCTGCATCCACACCCATTTTTATCTTTTTGATTCAGAGTTATACAGTATTAAAAGAGGGATGGAGGCCGGGCACCATGGCTCATAACAATTCTAGCCCTCTGAGAAGCCAAGGAGGGTGAATTGCTTGAGTTCACAAGTTCAAGATCAGGCTGAGTGAAAGCAAGACCCCATCTCTACTACAATAGAAAAACTGAGGCAAGAGGATCACTTGCACCCAAAAATTGGATGTTGTTGTGAGCTGTGACACCATAGCACTCTACCCAGAGCAACAGCTTGAGACTCTGTCTTGAATCAATCAATCAATCAATAAGAAAATAGTTTCCAATTACTCTTACAACATAATGGTTGTCATTAATATTATTTTCTTGTTATCATTATTCATAACTGAAGCTATTTCACAAGTTTTTGCTGCATTTTCACCTTTTTTTACCCTTCCATCTTTCATGCAGTGAAATTGAGGATTAATGCAGTGTATAGAAGCAAGTTCAGCTTGTGCAGCTACACAGATCTGTGTTAAATCTGATTCCAACATAAATTACCTTGGTGATCATTACCATGTCATTTAAACTTTGATACTCAGTTTCAATATTTAAACCTTTAATTTGGGAATAATAATACCTCTTTCTCATCAAGTTGTGTGAGGATTAAATGTTAATGTATATAAAAGACCAGGTAAAGTGCCAGGTACATAACAAGTGCTCAGTAAATTTGAGCTCACATTTTCTCTCTATACTCCATGCTTTTTGGACATTAAGCTTTTTCAGGGCCTACTCTGTCAAGAATATACCTAGTCTTCAAGGTGAAATTCAGATTTTCTTCTGTGCTTCCTAAAACCCAGCTAAAGTTTACCTTTCCTTCCATATAAACTATTCTCTACTGCATACCATGGCTACTTGTGTGTGTGTGTGTGTGTATGTAGGTATACATGTATACATATATGTATACAACTATATATACATTTATACATACATATTACACATATATACATTATATACATACATATATGTGTATAATTTTCCCTGCCAGCCTGTAAACTCTGTGAAATTGGATTCTTTGTCCAAGTCACTTTTTTATTGTTTCAGGTTAATTGAGGGTACAAATAATTAGGTTGCAATGTTTGCATTTGTTAGGTAAAGTCCCTCTTGTAATTGTTTCCCACCCTCAAGAGATGTGCCATACACCCTAACATTGTGCCCATTAAGTGGGAGCACAACCATTCCCCTCCATCCTCCCTTCTCCCTACTCCTTTGTTCCCTTGCCATCCACCTGCAATTGATCTGAGTTTATCTCTTAAGTGGATATGTATTAGATCCTCTACTGGCTTCATGTTAGAATTGAGTACATTAGATTCTTACTTCTCCATCCTTGTGATACTTCACTAAGAAGAATGTGCTCCAACTCCATCCAGATTGATATGCAGGATGTAAAGTCTTCATCTATTTTAGTGGCTGAATAACATTGCATGGTATATGTATACCACAGCTTCTTAATCCATTCCTGGGTTGGTGGGCATTTAGGTTGTTTCTATATCTTGGTGATTGTAAATTGAACTGCAATAAACAGTCTAGTACAAATGTCCTTATGATAAAGTAATTTTTTTTTTATCCTAGGAAGATGACTAGTAGTAGGATTGTGGAATCAAATGGGAGGTCTACTTTGAGTTCTCTGAGGATTACCCATACTTCCTTCCATAGAGCTATACTAGTTTGCAGTCCCACCAACAGTATACAAGTGTTCCCCTCTCTCTTCATCTGTGCCATAATCTGTAGCTTTGAGACTTTGTGATATGGGCTAATCTTACTGGGGTTATGTGATATCTCAGGGTGGTTTTGATTTTTGATAATTGGAGACAATGAGCATTTTTCATGTTTGTTAGCCATTCATCTGTCTTCCTCAGAGAAGATTCTGTTCATGTCTCTTGTCCAGTGATAGACAGGATTTCTAGCTCTTTTTTTTTAATGACTAATTTGAATTCTCTATAGATCCTTGTTATAAAGCCTTTGTCAGATTTTTAATATGCAAAAATATTTTCCCATTCTGAAGGTTATCTTCCAACTCATTTTATCTTCTATAGTACTTATTACATTACCATACATTTATTAGAAACTCAATAAATCCTCCATGAATGAAGAGAAATTTCATAGAATCAACTTAAATTCTTCAGATTGATTCCTGTGATTTTTTCAGGTTGTCTTGTCTCCTAGATAAAGTCGAAATTAAGAAGATAAGAATACTGACTTTAAAATTATCCTTTTGATCCCTTTCCTGGCATCTTTCCTAGGTTTCTGCTACTTTGAACTTTTGCAAGTATTTGGGAACATATCAGGAGACTATAGTATAAAAAAATTACCTTTTTTCAAAGAGAATGTGTATTAGACAACTTATCATCCCTAAACTTCTGTCTCTCTTTCTAAGCACGCTAACTTATAGCTCCAGCATTATATAGGCAGGTTTTTCCTGGGTTATTTTAAGAAAATCCCAGTGTTTGTCCCTATGTGTGACACGTTCATTGTACATATTTCAGTATAGTCAATTCACAATTAAAGCCTCACAAATTGTTTCATCTTGAGAGGTAACACCTGCATTTCCTCCTTTATTTCTTAGCAAAATCTTCTCTTGATAGTTAACAGGCCTTGTTTTAATTGCATGCTTTGTTGGGAACACAAATTATTCTCTGATTACATGAAATGTAGAATTATTTTAAGGGGAAAACACTTAAACAAGTCTCCAATTGAGGAAAGATTTAGAAGGTGCAGGTGATCTTAGGCTGAAGCTAAAATAAAGAACTTTACCAACATATAAAGAAGAGAAAATGTATAGAGGTCAATTTTGGGAATGTAAAGGACCTTTCAGTATTTCCAAAATCAGGTCTTCATTCTATGGAGTCATTGCTTTAACTAATTTAAATCTCAAAATATGCAGTGATGAACGAATTAATAATCTGATCAATTTGTTTTGCAATAGGAAATAATGAAAAAGAGGAGGAGAGAAAGGTAATTACCTATTAAGGTATGCCATCTTTGAGATTTAAATTAAGCAATCTCGAACAATATTTTCTGTTCTGAATGCTGGGAAATTTTCACATAAACATTTGCTAATGAAGATATGACACAATCATATGCACAGTTAGGAAAAGTGAAGATATTCTTTACTGTGTATAAACTAAAGAATACTTACTGCAAAACACAGTATTTGTTGCATAGACTATTATAACTGAAAGGGACCAATCACTTACTTTTACATTTAGGAAAGCCAGTCATCACCAGAGAGAAATAATTTTCTAGTGAATGTCCAGTTAGCCAGTGACAAAATAGCACTCAGAAATTTTTACTGTTTATAAAACTGCACCCAGTGCTCTATCATTGCTTTTCTAAAAAGTTTCAGATTAATAAGGGAATGCATACTATTAGGTTACATCGTTTGCTTCTGTAAGGCTAAAATCTGACTTGCAATAGTGCCTTTTACCCAAGAAGTGTGCAATATACTTATGCAATTTACCTGTTAAGTGAGAATTTACTCAACCCCTTCCCCCTCCACTGAATTTAATTGAGTTTTTCTTTCATGTTAGGATGTAGTTTGTTAATCTACAAGTTCCAACTTAGTACTGAGTACATGTGATGCTTGCTTTTTTTTTTTATTCTTGCAATACTTTGCTTAGGAGAACATTCTACAAATCCCCCCAAGTTATTACAAAAGATGCATCCATGTGTTTATGGCTGAAAAATATTCTATCAGCCTATATTGTAAATTCTATATACCACAATTTAGTAATCCACTCAAGGGTTGAAGGACACTTGGGTTGTTTCCACATCTTTGCAACTGGGAATTGTGCTGCGATAAACATTCAAGTGTAATATCCTCATGATAAAATGTGCTTTTTTTTTTTCCTTTCAGGTAGATACCTAGTAACAGACCTGCAGGATCAAATGGTAGGTCTACTGTTAGTTCTTTGAGGAATTTCCATATTTTTTTTTTCACAGAGGCTGACCTAGATTACAGTCTCATTAACAGTGCATGAATGTTCCCTTCTCTCCCTACTCACACCAGCACCTTTTGCTTTGGGACCTTGTGATGTGGCCCATTCTTAGTGAGGTTAGATGGTATCTCAGAGTGGTTTTTATTTGCCTCTCTGTGATGATTATGGACAATGAGCATTTTTTTCACATGTTCATTGTCCATGCATCTGTCCTCATAATAAAAATATTCTGTTCATGGGTTTTACCCAGTTTTTTTAATGGGATGTTTTGCTATTTTCTTATTGATTTGTTTGAGTTCTTTGCAGATTTTGATTATTAGCCCTTTGTCAGATGTGTAACATGTAAATATCTCCTCTCCTTCTGTAGGTTCTCTCTTTGCTGATTTTGTCCTTAGTGGTGCAGAAGGTTCTCTACTTTATGAGGTCTCATTTATTTAATTTACTTGTTGCTGTGATTGCCAGTAGAGTATTCTTCAGAAATTCTTTCCCTAGGCCAATAAGTATAAGAGATTTTCCCACACTTTCTTCTAGAGTTTTTATAGTTGTGTGTCTTAAATTTAAATATCTTATCCATCATAAGTCAATTTTTATAAATTGTGAGAGGGGAGGGTCCAGTTTCAGCTTTTTGCATGTGATTAACCAGTTCTTCCAATACCATTTATTACATAAGAATACTTTTCCCCAGTGTAATTCTTTGTTTGCTTTGTCAAAGATCAGATTGCTATTAGAGTCTGGTTTCATCTTTAGAATATCTATTCTGTTCCATAGATCTATGTCTTTATTTTTATTCCAACATCATGCTGTTTTGATCACTGCAGATTTGAAGTATAGCTTAAAGCCAGGTAAAATGATGCCAGCAGACTTGTTCTTATTTAATAGGATTGTGTTGACTACTTAGTTTTTTTTCTAGTTTCATATGAAGCATAAAACTATTTTTTGAAGATCTTCAAAGTATGACATTGGTATTTCAAAAGAATTTCATTAAATATGTAGATTGCTTTGGTTAGTATAGTTCTTTAAACAATGTTGATTATTCCAAGCCATGAACATAATATGTTCTTCCATCTGCTGACATTCTCTGCAATTTCTTTTCTCAGTGTTTCCTAGTTTTCTCTGTAGAGACACTTCACATCCTTAGTTAAGTATATTACTAGGTATTTCATTTTATTTTATCCTTCTGGGAAGAGTAGTTTATATTCGATTCGATTTCTAACTAGACTGTTGTTGGTATGTATGAAGCCTACTGAATTGTGTACATTGATTTCTTATCCTGACTTGTTGCCATATTTATTTATAAATTCTAGGATCTCATGGTTGATTCCTTGGGTTTTTCTAGGTGTAAAATAATGTCATCATCAAAGAGCACTATTTTGACTTCCTGTGTCCCCATTTGCATACCCTTGGTATCTTTCTTTTGTTTGTGTTGGCTAGGACTTCTAGCACTATGTTGAATAGTACTGGTGATAGTGGACACCCTTGTATGGTTCATGTTTTGAATAGGAATGCTCTGTTTTTCTCCATTCAGTATGATATTAGCTGTGGGTTTCTCATAGATGGGTTCTCTCAATTTAAGAAATGTTCCATCTATACCTATTTTCTTAAGTGTTCTTATTTTAAAAGGATGGTGAATTTTATCAAGTGTTTTTTCTGCATCTATTGAGTGGATTGTATAGTGCTTGTTTTTACTTCTATTTATGTTGTGAATTAAGTTTAAAAATTTGCATACATTGAAGCACCCTTGCATTCCTTTGATGAAGCCTACTTGGTTGTGATGAATTATTTTATTAATATGTAGTTCAATTCTGTTTACCAAGGTTTTACTGAGTATTTTTATATTAGTATTTATAAATAATATTGGTCTGTAGTTGTGTGTGTATTTCCTTTCCTGATTTTGGTATTAGGGTGATACGTGTATTTGCTTCATAGAAGGAACTAGGGAGGCTTCTATCCTTCTCAATATTTTGAAATATATTTGTGATACAGGTACAAGCTCTACTTTAAAGGGAAGTTTTGATATAATTTTCGTGTGAAATTGTCTGGTTTGGTATTTTTTTCTTGGAAGCTTTTTTATTGTTTCAAGTTGGGGGCTTGACATTTGTCTGTTGAAGAGTTCTATTTCTTTGTAGTTGAGTCTAAAGAGAGAGTGTAATCCCAGAAATTTTTCCATTTCCTCCACATTTTCAAATTTCTGGGCATAGAGATTTTTGTAGTATTCAATGATAATATTCTGTATCTCTGTGGTATCTGTTGTTGTTTTCCTTTTTTTAATTTCTGAGTGAGCTTATTAGAAATCTTACTTTTCTCTTTCTGGTTAATCTGGCCAAGGGTTTATCAATTTCCATACCCAGATTCACCTGCACTGTATGAGGGAATTATCACAAGTTACCAGCTTTAACCAAAAGAAGCCACAGGATAGTCGACTTGCTCTCTGGCGCTCCACAAAAGGACCAGCATTTGTAAACCCAACACCTCTATGGGTCCCCTGTTTCTGTTAGCTTCACTCCACACCCACTACCTGGGGTAGGGCAAGCCCACCCAGTATTTAGGTCAGATCCTTGGACTTCCCTTCCAGGGAGCTGTGTGTGTATGTGTGTGTGGGGGGTGGTTTTCTGATGGTACAAATCCCCTAGTGATTCCATTTGCAGTCTCTGTCCCTGGGTCACCACAATTCTTTTTACCAGTCTGTACTGTTGGTTTTCCTTCCTTTTTATCTTTTCTTCTCCTGGTGCCCCACACTGTCATTCTATGCCTTTACAATGCTGTTTCTGAACAGGATGATCCTGATGGCAGAGCCTGGTCACACTTTTACTTGACCTTCCTATGAGAAGTTGGTGAGGAGATTCCTCTGGACTGCAACTTGGAGCACTCCTATCTTTACTTCTTTAACTGCCTTTTATTGGATTAAATAATTATTTTTTATTCCTATTTATACTCCCATGGTTTCAAACGTACATGTTTTATTTCTATTCATTGAACATAGCCTTAAATTTTTAACATGTCTATTGGACATAATAAAGTCTATAGTTATCCAACACCCCTCTATTCCTCTGGAAATCATAAGGGCCTTAGAATGCTGAGGCAAGAAATTTGCGTTGCTTGAACAACAGACATTCCATTGTTTTCTTCCTTGGTAATATAACCACAGCTTTGTTTAAATATTGAGAAACAATAAAGTCATAGAAAGTGAGCCTATCACTAGATGATATATCATAGCTGGCCTACCTCAAACAATAAAATCAGACCCCTTTCTCAGTAACTGCTGTGTTTAATGAGACCTATATATACACCATTTGTGGATAGTGGAATATAAAAAGAAGGCTGGCTTCAAAATAATGGAAGCGATATCACAATAATCTGATAAAAAATAAATGTATAGGAGAAGATATTTTTCATCATCTTTCTTTCTTATTTTGAATGTGTTTGTGTGAGGACTTGGTATTTGAGCTGCTGCCATTATCTTTTCACAATAGAGGAAATATCAGAGACTTACTATAGAAGACAGCAAAATGATGAAGAAAACTGTGTTCTCAATGCCATAAATAAAGTGCGGTGCCAACCATTGGACTATTGAATTTAGGATTTCTTTTTTAAAAAATGACAAATAAAATTACATACACTTATAGTGATGCTTTGAAATGTATAATTATTTTGGAATGGATAAATAGAGCTAACATATGAATTACTTCATACACTTATCTGTTTTTGTTGGATAGCTTGCTGTACAAAATAATAATTATTTCCAATTGTTTAAGACCCTTTTAGAAAAGTATTTGGTTATTTCCAACCAGACCAATATAAATTACTTGAATCTTTAAGTCACATTTATGCCCTGCATATTGTTATTAAACAATATTTTAATTTGCTGTGCTTATGTAAAATGATAAATATAAGCAATTTCTTTGTTGACAGTTTCTTCTTGTATCTCATTGCTTTGAGGCTTTAGTTTTTGAATTCATAAAGTTTCTCCTTTAGTATTTATTTCAGAGATACTATGTGAATGGCAAATTCTCTCATTTCTTGCTTGAAAAAGTATTTATTTTTCTCTCTCTAATGAGTAATATCATATATATGCATATACATATATATACATATATATATATATACTCTATATTGACAATTATTTTCTTCTACCATTTCAGAATACTATTTCATTGTGATGTGGCTAGAAATATTAGTGATGAGAGTTGAATATTAGTTATATTGTCATTCCTCAGTAAGAATTTATATTTTAAGATAATCTTGTAGAATTGAATATTCCCTAATTTCACTTTAGTATACCTAGATATGCATTTATTTTTATTTAATCCTATAAGAAAATCACATGTTCTGAATTTGGGAATTCATGTTTTTTAATTGCAGAAAGTTCTCAAATATGATATTCTCAAATGTTCATCCTACTGGATTTGAAGCTTTAATGAATATATATTAGACATTCTTCGTGGATATTTTTCTGCTTTCTAATTGCAGTCTCCTTATCTTCTGTACTTTATTCTGGATAATTTCTTCAGAATACCTTTAGGATATTTTTCTTTTAATTTCTTTATTTTTGATAATCTCCTATTTTAAAAAGTTTATTTACCTTTTAAACCTTCTTGCAGTTATAATTAAATTTTTGAAATTATTTTTAGAAGTTTTATGGGTATCTTTTCTTAATCTTCTAGGTACCCCCTCTTCTCTCTTTCTCTCTCATGGTATTATTTTGAAATGTAGTGATAGCTTATTTCACATCTCTCATTTTAAACAAAATCAACAGATAAAAATCAGTAGTGATTCTACACATCAATAATGATCTGAGAACGTAAGCAAGAAGAAAATCTCATTTGTAATAGCTACAAAAGAAAAAATCCATAAGAATAAATATAACCAAGGAGGTGAAAAAGTTTTACAAAGAAAACTATAAAACATGCATTAGAAAAAATGTAGATGATACAAACAAATGGAAAAACATCACATGCTCATGGATCAGAAGAATTTACACACACACACACACATATGTTTGGTTTTGAAATGGCCAATTTCATCCAATAGGCATTATTCCTTTACTTTTTTATTTCAGGGAAATATGAGGGTACAAATAATTAGTCTACATTGTGTTTGTTAGGTAAAGTTCAAGTTATGGTTGAACCCTTCACGCAGGAAGTGGTCTGTACACCCTTACATTATGCACATTAAGTGAAAGCTTACCATCCCCCTCCATACTCCTCTCTCCCCTTTCTCTCCTCCTCTTTCTCTCACTTGAATCTTACACAACACTAAATTAAGGGCTGGTGGACTTAAATTTGAAAAGCATAAGTTTAATACTTTCAAAACAACATATGGACAAATATTTTCATGAAATATATATACCTTTTATTTTTTAGTTTACGGGTAATATGAGTACATATTTATGGGATACAGAGCAATGATTCAATACAAGTATACAATATTCATCACATCTAACATTTATCATTCCTATGTGCTGGAAACATTTCATATCTTCTCTTATAACTATTTTGAAATATACAGTAAATTATTTTTATTCCTTTTGTCTAGCTGTAATTTAAAGCAAGAAGGTTATTAACATAAAAATTAAGAAAGTGTTTATCATGCAGATTGGGTAAAGAAGAATATCATATTACAGGAAAAAAATTGAGTGCTTAAAAGTTAACTGATTACATCAGACTATTTCTTAAAAAGTAATAAAATTTACAGTAATTTCTGTGCATGATTTATTTCATGTAAAATAAATAGACTCTATCATAGGAATAACAACATAGTAGAAAATAAATAAAACTGATATTTTCTCACCATTGATCAGCCCAAACAGTTTTACTTAAAGTCTGAGTTGTTTGTTTTTGGTTTTTTGTTTTGTTTTGTTTTGTTTTAAAGCGACCTCTTTCAGGCTGGGCACAGTGGCTCACACCTGGAATCCTAGCACTCTAGGAGGCCGAGGCAGGTGGATTGTTTGAGTTCAGGAGTATGAGACCAGTCTGAGCAAGAGCAAGACCCTGTCTCCACTAAAAATATAAAAATTAGCTGGGCATTGTGGCTGGTGCCTATAGACCCAGGTACTCAGAAAGCTTAAGTAAGAGGATAGCCTGAGCCCAAAATTTAAGGTTGCTTTGAGCTATGATGCCATGGCACTCAACCCCAAAGTTAAACTCTGTCTCAAAAAAACAAAAACAAAAATAAAAATGCAAATAAAAATAAAAAACTTCTTTCAGATATGTCCATTTTTCCTACCAGGGAGGTATATATTAATATTTTACAAACCACCTCTGAATTAACCATGGAGTTGGGGGTAGGGAGACAAGCAGAAGCGGGAAATATTTGGTTAAGAAAAGGAAGGGAATTTTCCTTCCTCTCTCCCTCCCTCATTTCCTCCCTCTCCTTCCCTTTTCCTCTGCCCTCTGATTTCCCATGCCTTATAAGAGAAAGGATTTATGGTAGCCCTAGACAGTGTACAAACTATACTAATGATATTTAAAAAAAGAACACAAGACTCACGTCAATTATAAATCCTTTTGGCTACTAATAACAGAAAATGTACCATCATAGCTTAAATAAAGAGTAAAATATCCCATTTAAGTATGGAAGTTCTTAATTCCAGGGTTAGTTTAGCGGTTATAAGATATCAGGACCTTATATTTGCATATCAAATTTCTTGATCTTTCCCTCAAGATAGCAAACTTTTAATGTAATATTTTTTACTGAAAAATATCAGCTAGGCGCCTGATGCTAAGGTGCCAGCCACATACACCTGAGCTGGCGGATTCAAATCCAGCCTGGGCTGCCAAACAACAATGATGACTGCAACCAAAAGAATAGCCCGGCCTTGTGGCGGGTGCCTGTATTCTCATCTGCTTGGGGGCTGAGGCAGGAGACTCGCTTGAGCCCAGGAATTGGAGGTTGCTGTGAGCTGTGAGTCCACAGTACTCTATCAAGCATGCAAGGGTGACAGTCTGAGGCTCTGTCTCAAAAAAAAAAAAAAAAAAAGAAAGAAAGAAAAAAAAATTATCAACAGAAACATTGACTGGGCAATGGTACTGGCACATATTTTTCACATGCCAGGGATATGCAGCATTCTACATATGGTATAATACTGGGATTAGAACCACACAAGGAAGAACTACCCATTCCAAATTCCAATAATGTCACTATTGAGGAACACTGGCTTAGAGTAATTCCAATTAATCCTTTAGGGCTAGATATATTGTACCTGACCAAAGGTGTAACTATGATAACAAGGAAAAAGGATGGCTAGTGAGTATATAAATACTCGTGACTACAATATGCAGGGCTGTTTATTTAGCAACTAAAATATGTCTAATA
Organism: Otolemur crassicaudatus; assembly: GCA_963574585.1. NCBI lineage: Eukaryota > Metazoa > Chordata > Mammalia > Primates > Galagidae > Otolemur > Otolemur crassicaudatus. Next base: position 65,785 of record CAUYQS010076994.1, read on the forward strand.
TACTGCTAAGCACTTTATGCATATTGTATCATTTTATTCCCACAGCAGACCTGCAAGAAAGCTTATTATTATCCCTGTTTTAGAAGTGAGGTGACAGAGCCTCAATTTAAGAGTGATAAGTCATTTTTCTAAGCTTATATAGTTAACAAGTAGTATAATCCAGTTCCAAAATAAATGTTTGTAGAAACTGCATCATTATATCAGAACCACAACAGCAACTAACACAATAAAACAAAACTCGATTTCTATGTTCAGGAAATACTACACAGAACAACAAACATCTCAGACCTTCCTTCTTTAAGTTGATGAGTTACCAATATAGAAAAATCCTTGATGTCCCATGAAATCTAGTCCTTCATTGATTCTTTCATGAGTAAGGATTATTAAATTCCTAGGGTCGTACCTGAACCACTTATAACTGACTTTAGGAAACAAAATATTTTTACCACTGATATTTAGAAGAGTTGATATATTTTTCTAAGCCTCAGAATATAAAGTACTATGTATATCAGTAAATTCCATTTCCAGTTTGTCCTCAATTTCAAGAAAATGCTCAGCCAAATAAACTAGCAAGAAAATAAATCACTTTAATTATAACAAATGGCAGTTTCTCTAAATATATTTCTGGAAGTAAATAGCTTCTATTATTGACTTTTGCAAGAACAATTTAAGGGGAAACCATTCTCAATAAAGTTAGGGATATCTGGATGTGAAGTATGATTCCTCATCTATGTACATTGTATTCCATTTTGATTCTTCCACTATGGAAAACTAATTCCAATTTTAAGACACTTAAGCTGTTATGTTTATTATCAGATTATACATCTTGTGAATTATTTTCTTCATAGTGCCTCATTGACTAAATTTAAGATTGCAGACTAGTATAGTGTAGTTTAGCAGAGCTCAGTTGGAAAAAAAATTACTGACTTTCTAGAACTACAGTATTACACTCTAGTATTAAAATGAGAATAACTTTTGTTTCAGTTTTTCCATTGGCATAAAATTATTTCCCAAGTTAGAACACTACATACATAGAGATAATCAGTTAAGTATGGTAGATATCTTGATTGGAAAATACAGCATGAACTTTGAAATCAAGAAGGCCTTAAATCCCAACTGTGCTGTTCTAGCTGCATGACTTTGGGAAAATTGTTTAACATTTCTAGACTTTAATTCCTTCTTTTTCAAAATAGAGATATTTTTAAACAAATAGTATTGTTTATGAGTCTTTGAAGTATCAAGAGCAATATCTGGCACACATTGTTAATCTCATGAACAATAATTAATAATAATTGAATTGTAATAACATCATCATATACTCCTTTAGAGTCTAGAATTGTTTAGCTCTATGACTTAGTGAAATGCATGATCTCAGTCAATCCTAAGAAGATCACTGTTGGACCTGATGCTGAACCAATATGGAGCAACTGGGGATGATGAGATAGGGATAGATATACAACTATAAGTAGAACCCATGAGATTTAATGATTGACTTGAAGTGAGAAGGGAAGAATAATTCATTCAGGATGATGACTGAGTTACTGAGATTTGGGTTGTAATTTTGGATACTACTGATATAAAAAAGGAATTATCAAGAAAGAACAGGTTTGGAAAGCAAGGGAGGAGAGAGAAAGAAAGACTGTTGTGGGTGAGATAAATCTGGAGTTGCAATTTTAAAATTGCAAAGTTCTTAAAATAATTAAAAGGTGTAGGGGTAGGAATAGAAATAAGAACAGATCTCCAGATCTGTATATCCAACTGCTCACTACACAGCCACATTCTCTTTTTATCTTTACTGCAGCTGCAGTGTATTACTCATACATGGTATTCTGAAAGAATCAGTGTATATGCTATTCCTTCTACTTAATATTCACTATCTACCTCTTCAATTTCTTCTTCTCCTTCTCCTTCTTCTTCTTCTTCGAGATAGAGTCTCACTTTGTTGCCCTGGGTTGAGTACCATGGCATCACAGCAACCTCCAGGTCTTGGGCTTAGGAGATCCTCTTGCCTCAGCTTCCTGAGTAGCTGGGACTACAGGCACCCGCCACAATGCCCAGCTATTATTTTTGTTGTTGTTGTTGTAGTTTTGCCAGGGCCACATTTGAACTTGCCACCCTTGGTATATGGGGCCAGTGCCCTACTCACTGAGCCACAGGTGCTGCACTTCTTCTTGTTATTCTTCACATAATTTCTTTTTATTCTCCAAGAATCTATTTAACATCAATTAACTTGGAATACCCTATGTACATCTGTATCATAGTAGTTGCTATGGGTTGAACTGTGTTGAATTATGTCTCCTCCCTACACTTCTCCCTACACTTCAGTGTAGAACACTTCTACACTGCTACTGGGAATGCAAACTAATATGTTCCTTTTGGAAAGATGTTTTGAGAACACTTAGAGAACTAAAAATAGACCTGCCATTCGATCCTACAATTCCTCTACTAGATATATATCCAAAAGAACAGAAATCACATTATAACAAAGATATTTGTAACAGAATGTTTATTGCAGCCCAATTCATAATTGCTAAGTTATGGAAGAAGCCCAAATGCCCACCAACCCACGAATGGATTAATAAATTGTGGTATATGTACACTACAGAATATTATGCAGCCTTAAAGAAAGATGGAGACTTTACCTCTTTCATGTTTACATGGATGGAGCTGGAACATATTCTTCTTAGCAAAGTATCTCAAGAATGGAATAAAAAGTATCCAATGTACTCAGCCCTACTATGAAACCAGTTTATAGCTTTCATAATTGGTAATTGGTGGGGCCAAACCTAGGGTGCATCTTACAAGGGTACATGTGAAATTTACCATATGTAGAATATAAATGTCTTAACACAATAACTAAGAGGGTGCCATGAAGGCTATGTTAACCAGTTTGATGAAACTATTTCAGATGGTATATAAAAGGAACACATTGTACTCCATGATTGCATTAATATATACAGCTATGATTTAATAAAAAAAAATAAATAAATATTCCACTTCTCCTTTTGGGTGAAGACATGATTGACTTTACCTAACAAATGTAATCAGTGTAACCTGGTTTCTTGTACCCTAAATGAATACCCAATAATAAATAATCTATATGTTGAAGTCCTAATTCCAAGTATCTTAGAATGTTACTGTATTTGATATAGGGCCTTTAAGAAGCGATTAAGATCCAATGACCTCTCAGAGAAGTAAAAATTGACCTGCCATTCGATCCTACAATTCCATTATTAGGTATATACCCAGAAGATCAAAAATCACATTACAATAAAGATATTTGTATCAGAATATTTATCGCAGCCCAATTCATAATTGTCAGGTCATGGAAGAAGCCCAAGTGCCCATCGATCCACAAATGGATCAATAAACTGTGGTATATGTACACCATGGAATACTATGCAGCCATAAAGAAAGATGGAGACTTTACCTCCTTCATGTTTACGTGGATGGAACTGGAAAATGTTCTTCTTAGCAAAGTATTACAAGAATGGAAGAAAAAGTATCCAATGTACACAGCCCTATTATGAAACTAATTTATACTTCTCAAATGAAAGCTACAACTTAATTCTAGCCTAGGAATATGGGGAGGGGGTGGGGGAGGGGAGGGGAGAAGGGCTGATGGGTGGTGGGAGGGTGACTGGAAAGATCACCTATATGGTCTGTCTAACAAGGGTACAAGTGAACTTTTCTAGAACTAGAGTATAAATATTTTAACACAATAACTAGGTAAATGACACAAAGTCTATGTTACCAGTTTGATGAAAATATTTCAAATTGTATGTGAAAACACATGTTTGCATTAATGTATACAGCTATCATTTAATAAAAAAAAAAATAAGATCCAATGACCTCACTAGGGTGGGTCCTAATAGAGTGTTACTGGTGTCTTTATAAGAAAAGGAGACCAGGACAAAGACACACACAGAAGAAAGACCATGTGAAGACAGGGAGCACAAATGACCATCTATGAGTTAAGCAAAGTGCCCTCAGAAGAAACCAATCTTGACACCTTGAACTTAGACTTTTAACTTCTAGAACTGTGATAAATTTAATTCTTCTTGTTTCATCTATCCAGTCTGTGCTCCTTTGTTGTGGCAGCTCTAACAAACTAATATAACATTTTGGCACATATACTGAAATTTCTGTACATGACTGAAATTAATGCATTTTTCCTAGATGATGCCAATATTTAAGATGTGGGCAGGCAAAGAAAATTATCTACTTTTTTAAAGTAGAAAAAAAAAAGAAATTAGTCACAAAGGAGTCAAAGGGGAGGGGGAGGGGAGGGGGAGGGTGGGTGAAGAGAATGATAAACTCTAACTTTAAACTGCATCTAGAATTCAGCCAGGGTTATGATTCTGATCCAAGGTATCATCATCTCTCACCAGTATTTCTGCACACCTCCTCATTACACTGTTTCTGCTCCTGCCTACTTGCCATCTGACCTCAATACAGCATCCAGAGTGGTCCTGTTAAAAGGTGTCAAGTCATGTCACTCTGCTCAACGACCTCCAGTGGCTTGCCATTTTTAGCCAATAAAAGGCAAGGCTCCTTGTCATGTCCCCAACTTTGTTTCCTGGTTCTTTGTTTCTCTGTCTTTTCTTCTCCAGCAATATTGGCCTTATTGGCTGCTCATGGAATAAGCTTGGCATAATCATACATCAAGGTGTTTATACTTGCAGGTCTCCCTGGTTAGAATCCTCCTCTTTTATAAGCTTCCCTGTCTAGAATACATCTGCATATCTAACTAACTCTTTATCTTGAATATTTACACAAAATTCATCTACTTTCTGATTTGGTTTTCCATAATCTACCTGTGGAAAATATGAATCCATGCCAACCATCATTAAATGATATAAATCCTGCTCTTAACTTTTTCTTTTTATCACTTATTGCTAATCTACTGTTTATTCAATTATTGTCTCTTTTACTTAATGAAATAATGGCAGGTAATTTTGTTTATTTTTTTCACTACTATATTCTCTCAGGAAGAGTGCAAGTAGTAACACTTAATAAATATGTGTTGCATAAATATATATTTGATTTTTCTAGTATAATATCTGACATATAATAAGAATTCAATCTATTTGGTGTATTAAAATATGCTCCTTGGGCTGTTAGTAGAGATTCCATAATGAAATTTTCAAATAATTTGGAAATGTTGGTTTAAATAAAGTAGTATATAAAGTATACTTTATATAAAGTATAAAGTAGTAAATAAAGTAGTATAAATACTACTTTATATTAATGGCAGACTATCTCTGTTTTTATTAGAGACATGCAAATCTATGAAATGGGATACACTATTCAATCACTCTCTGACCTCTGAAACCTTTGTGAGTGAAAATTTTTGTAGGAATTGTGATATACTGAACTCTGAAATGCTGCTCTAGCAACTTACAAGTTATATATAAGAAATGGTAATGCAGGCAGATATTTGTTTTTCTTTTATTTGGAGTCATTCTTTAAAAAGTGAAATAACCTGGGGAAAGCATGCAGTTGGCAGCATAGAAGGATTTCTGGGTCATTAATTATGAAATCAGAAAGACAGAACTATGGCAAGAGAGGCAGAGCCATTTATAAAGATTAAGAAGAATGAGATTGGTAGAAAGCTAGAACATTTGAGCTTTTTAAAAATCAATAATTAAGTTGAAATTTGAAGGAGAACAATGTATAGTAATGTATTTATGAAACTGGCATTGTGGAGGGAACAGGATGATCATAGAAGAAGTAGCAGTAGTATCACTGCTTATCGGAAGTACTAAAAATGAAATAATAGGGAAGATCATTTAGAAATGAAAGGTTTCCATTGATGTGGACAGAGTGTGTGCAATTAAGTAATCAGAAGCAATGCTTCATATTTGCAAATTTCTTAGCAAAAGGAAAAAAATTCTGTCTCCTAAACTTACTTACATCAGGTTAGGTGGTACTTGTGCAGGGGACTAAAATGTTGAAAAGAAACCCCAGAAGAAATATAAAAATCAAGAAGATAAATTTGTCAATAAAAAAAAAAATCCAACAACTTAAGCTTCATCTTAGAGAAAAAGATTTATATAGTATGAAAGAAGAGAATATAAATAACTCCACTGTTGGAAGTAGATACCAGGTTTCTCAGCCTGTGGGTCACAAGCTTTGAAAGATGTAGTCACAGTGGAGAATGCAGAAATATCCTGGTTAGGATATCAGATTGCACGGGGTGAGTGGCAATAGGCAACTCACATATCCAGATGACTGTAGCAAGTTTCTGCTAAAAGAATAATCTGATCAACTCTGGACTCGCCTTCCTGACAATTTTTGCTCTCAGGAGGGCTAAAAAGGCAACAAGGAGAACTGCTACTCTGAAATTAATTTTGACTAACAAGGAAGAACTGCTTGGTGAAGCAGAAGTGACAGGCACCCAGGGAGAAAGTGACCATGTCATCTCAGAGTTCATAATAATCTAGGAAGGAAAAGCTGAGTGTGGGGAACCTAAATCATAGATACTAGCAAGAGATTTCACAGTATTTCAGAAAGCATGGTCTGAGGAAGAGAAAATAAGTGACTAACTTGCTAAGAATGTGAAGAGTGTCACAAAAAGTGACAAAATAAATTCAACTTAGTAATTAGTATATTATTAAGTATATATGCTAATTTTATGTAAGATACATCAAATCCATTCCATTATATACTCTGCCAGCACATTAATACACAATGGTTTAGGTTACATGTAAATTTGGTTATCAAAAAGTTAGGAGGTAGATATTGTTTTTTGCTATAAAAAAAGTAATTGATTTTCATAGAAATTAAGAGATTGAATCAAGGTCATTGAATGGCGAAGTTTAATCTTATATCTCCTTGTGCTTGAAAAAGCTCTTCTCTCTCTACAAACAACATTGCCTTTTACAGATAATTTTATGATCACCAAGAGAAATATTAGACATAAAAGCAACATATACAAAAGATGCAAAAGGATGACATAAAATGATAGTAAATTGTCATGAAGACAAAAAACTGGAATGAATTTGGGCTTTTATGCCAAGGGTAATTAAGAAAAAAACAACACTTAAATTTCTAAATAGAACAGAGTAAAGAACACATAAAAAGGAAAGTCTGCTGCTTAGGAACAGATGGTGTCAGGTTAATAAATACTAGAGCAAGCAATGTTGTTCAACTTTACCTACTTTGTACTCAGTCCAGGAAGTGGCTTTCATAATTGGGTAAGGTAGAATAAATGATAACTAGTGATTTAAAATTCAAGAAGAGAGAAGGAAATTATTTAGTATCTTTAGATAAATTCAAGTTCCTGGACCAAATGAATTAAATCTCAGAGTATTAAAATAACTTTTACTGGGTGGTGCCTGTGGCTCAGTGGGTAGGGTGCAGGTCCCATATACCGAGGGTGGCAGATTCAAACCAAGCCCCAGCCAAACTGCAACAAAAAATTAGCTGGGTGTTGTGACAGGTGCCTGTAGTCCCAGCTACTCGGGAAGTTGAGGCAAGAGAACTGCCTAAGCCCAGGAGTTGGAGGTTACTGTGAGCCATGTGATGCCAAGGCACTCTACCAGGGCAATAAAGTGAGACTCTGTCTCTACAATAATAATAATAAGAAGAAGAATAACTTGTAGTTGTAATTATAAAGCCATGATTGTAGATCTGGGAGTAATAATGATGAACAGAATTAGTATCAGGCAACTTGAGTTGGGACCCAAATATTCATATACTAAAAATGTGGGTGGGATGAGTCATCAGGTTCTATAAAATACAAACTAGTGGTACAAGGAAGGAGGAAATTAAGCTCCATCTTAGCAAAACCTTGGAATAACTTGCTGAACCAGTTAATAGAGTTAGTTAGGAAAGGGATGGAGATTATTAGGAGTCTTCCTAGGTTCTCTGAAAACTTGATTATTACAAACTTGTTTTAATTACTAGTTAAAATAATTTGATGGGATTTTTAGATTAGTAGATAAGAAAATGTTGTTATAACATTCCCCCTGAATATGTGGAGATTTAGGATAGTGGAAAAAAAATGATTTCTTAGAATGCTATACAAATGATTTTCCCTGGCCCCCCTCCAAGGTGCGCACTGAGTTCACATGCACTGTTATCCCTGACGGGGGCAGGTTTAACAATCCTAATCTCAACTTTCACCTAGTGACATTTTGGAATGGTTGAGAGGGTATATCTCACATGAATAAGGGAACAGCCTTTGTTTTGTTTTGTTTTTTAAATAAATCTCTTACATTCATTAAAATCTAAATGCAGTAAAGTTTGCATAGTATATAACTGCTGTCCAGAAAGTATCCAGCCACGCAACATTAAAAATAGAGACATAACTGGCCACCGCAGGTCAGTGGGTAGCACACCAGGCCTGCATGCCCAGGACCACGGGTTCTAGCCTCGCCTGTGCCTGAGAAGCAAAACAACAAAAAATAAAAATGGAGACATACATAGCTGGATACATTCCAGATAGCTCTTATACAATTCAATGAATTTTCAAAATTTAGCACCTTTTTCTAACCAGGAAACAGACCAAGACACATTACTAGATCCCAGAACCATCAGTACTGCTCTTTCCCAGGTACTCACTGCCTTTTCCTAGAGATACAGTGTTCTGATGTGTAGCAGCATACATAGTGCTGTTTGTTTTTAAATTTAATATAAGTAGAATAATACAGATATATTTTTTATCTGCCTTTTTGGTTAATATTATGTTCAAAGGTTCTGATGTGTTGCTCTGATGGCAATAGCGCATTTGTTCTCACTAGCACATAATACTACACACAATCGATGTGTCCGTTATACCACTGATGGATATTTGAGTAGTGTCTTGTTTGGGATTATTATGACTTGCCCTGCTATGAGGACACTCGTACAAACCAACTACTAGTGTTCACATCAGCTGAAACGTATAACCTTGGGAGTCTGATATCTATTATAGAAATTAAATATGTATCTTAAAACTTCAGATCAAAATATAATGCTGCAGTGAAGATCCAGTGATGACTGCTTAACTCCGTGATTTGTGAGTACAATTTTAAGGAGAAATAAATGGGATATTTGTATAATTTCAGAGTATCTCACCAAGAGTATTTATTAATTGCCATGTTAGTTTCAATACACGTTTAAACATTCTTCAGGGGACCGAGCTTAATTTTCCTTTGCTTGAGGGTGGGCTAGGATAGTGATATTGTTTCTAAGTAATAGCATATGGGAAGGGAAAAATTATAAATTAGTAGGAAAACCTGGCAGATAGGACTTTAATAAATGATCCAGATTAACATCAAACCAAAATACACATCAACATCTTCTACCCACTGGCATGATACACTGGGAGGGACACAACATCTCTGTGGTGTTCTGCCCTAAAGTCCATTAACCTAAGATAAAAAAGGGGCAACAAACTCCAACGGAAAGTCATTCTACAAAACATCTGACCAGTTCTCTTCCCTAGTGTCTAAGCCAGAAAGGTCAAAGCCAGACTGAGAAACTGTCACAGACTAAAGGAGTCAAACTAAATTAGTATCCCGGATTGGATCCTGGAACTTAAAACGTACATTAATACAAAAAAAAAAAAAAAAAAAAAGGAGTAAAATCCAAATAAAATCTGAAAGTTCTGCAAAAACTCTTGAGGCAATGTTAATTTCTTGGTTTGGTAAAGGCACAGTGGCAAGATGCTAACATTAGCAGAAGCCGAGAGAAGAATTTAGGAGAATTCTGCACTATCTTTTTAACTTTTCTGCAAATTTAAGTTAGTTGCACAAATATGTTTTGAAAAGAGAGGGGATGTCTATAAATGACCTCAGAAAGAAAAATGTCACATGCTTCCATATCTTTTTCCTTGAAGAGTTTTTGGCAGTAAGGGTTGATTTCCCTTTTCACGTTTTCTTGAGCCCTCAGGGGCCAGCTCTGTACTCTGGACCGTGACATAGTGTGCTTGTTTGAGTTGCAGAGACGTGTGCAGACATGCTCTTTTCTAATGGTCTGTGTTCAAAATTTTGGGGTCTCGGCAGTGGCACTTCTTGTGCCAGAGCCTAATAATCTCTTATGAATATAGATAACTTTTCTTGCCAGAGAACTTACAGTCAGTTCTGCCATCTACTTTATCATTCTCCTAGCTCTCCTCCAAAGAGGCCATGCACTCCGTCCCTTGCTTTACAAGCCAGCAGCAGAAAAGTTGTTTTGCAGTTACACAAATTGTAAATAGGCATCAGAAGGCACCATATCCAGAATCATTCCGAGCTCCACTTATGTTTATTTGGACTTAACTCAAACTTCTTGCTACAATATCTAAAAACAGGGACATTTAATCCATTAGTTAGTTAATTAATTTACACATTATTACAGGCACTTAACCGATTAAAATTTTAAGTTAATATTTACAGTATCTTATAGTCAATAAGAATTTTCGAGTGTTTAAAACATGGTTTAATTTTATAGCAAAATGAAAATGCATCAACTTACTGAATGTTTTTCCCTTCCTCATCTTCAAGTGAAACAGATGCAAGCGAAGCTCTATTAGAGCATGAGGCGTCACTATCCAAGCACCGAAGGATCCCAGGGGATACAATAGTCTCTGGTAGCACGGACAGATCAGGACCAAAGAGAAGGTTCGAAATTTCATGCTGATTTCCCAGGACTGAATAAAATCCCGAGGCTAAGATTTATTAAATCTGGAGGGACAGTTTTCCAGTCAGCAGACTTTTTCAGGAAAACTTAGCTGAGAGTTAGTTGCTGACACTAGGGCCGGATTCCCAGGAGCTATTATTGGAAGGTCCTGTGACAGCTATCAAGCAGAGCTTCTCGTGGACACCTGTGCATTATGCAATAACAAATGTCCCTCGGATTGACAGGGCTATAAAACTGAGGGCAAGACATTGTTCTTAGTACTTTATGTAGATAGCCAATCTATCCTGTGATTATGCTACTGGGGACATAGAGGCCTCCAGTAGCCTCTACAACTGGTAAGTGGCTCAGGCAGAATTTGAACCGAAGCAGTGATGCTCAATGCCCATCCCCCAATTTCCTGTGTGCCCTACATCCCAAATAAATCTTTATTTCTCCCTAAGAGTCATATTACACAGGCAATCTCTATCTTTCATCAATTGTGTTCATACAAGGGCCTCAATTTTCAAATTACTCTTTGCCTCAGTGGCCTATTGAGAAAGATGCTTTTCCTGTAATAGATACTTTGCTTTGTATCACAGAGTTGAGGGAATGTTAAAAGAATAATGTGAGATCAGAGATACTGAAATGCTTTGTAAATCTTACAGTACTAGGGACTGTTAAAACATAATTTGGGTCTAACAAGGGAGCTACCTTGGACATCTACAGGGAAGGTTTATTGTGAATAAGCAGGCTTCTGAGAATAAATAAAGCTTTTAGAGAAGGGCAGGGGTCTTTACACTAAGGGAATCATAATCAGTTAATGAGTGAAGCTTATAGGGATCCCGTGGCATGGGAGGTTGTTCCTTTTCCATACTGAGAGGAATTTATTCATCTGAAAAATCTAATCTCCTAGGTAAAATTACTTTGCTTTCCTTACAAAAAGAAGGAGGGGGTGCCGTATAAACACAGAGGTGGATTTCTATTTCTACTGTGTGTGCTCTTAGAAATTGGGATGCCTTTATGTGCTAGGGCATTTTTAAAAACCTTGCGTTTGTACCAAGTCATTAAAATATACAGCTAAGCCTAAATCATATGAGCTGGAATGAATTGGAATCAATGTCTTTTTTGATTAAGTGCCAGAGCTGCTTGAGAACAAATTAATGAATACGCTGACTGTAGCGTGCCACTAACAGCTGATTGTAGTGGTGATTTTGCAATTGAGCACTCAAAGGCCTGGAATCTGAATATCCACGGGGCTAATAATTTTTATAATTATTTCAGAACAGCTTCTGGTCTATCTCTCTGGCAGAAATGGTTTAGACACAGAAGGTTGATGAGAAAATGATTTTCATCTGACCAGCACACCCTCTTGAGACATAAGGGAAGGGAGAGAAGGGAGAGGTCTGTGATTATCAGTCCCACATCTGAGAAAGAATAAAGAGAAAATGTACCATAAGGTAGCTTTGGGGTTTTTTCATCAATATATACTTGCAAACGTATTATATGTAAAATTCATAATTATGATATGAATTTTATTTTGAAATTCATAATTATTTTATGAATCAACTAAATGGATTTTGTTCACGTTTTGAGTGTTTTTTTCCCCCTTGGAGGCAACAACTACTAATTTCTAATCCTAGACCCCATCATACTCAAGTCCATTTTTATTCTTAGTTCCCATATCCAAGCAAACAGCAACACCGGGCCCTCTTAATTCTCTTTTTAAAGTAGCTCTAAAGTATGCCTCTTTCAAACTCTTCTTATTGCCTCAACCTCAGATAAAGGCCCAGCAGGGATTTACCTATGAGTAGCCTTATCTCCTCATCACCTCCTGCCATGACCTAAGGATCTCCCAGCCTGTTACCAAGCTATGCTCTAGTTGAGAGGATCTGGTGGCTTCCATCATTGGCAGGTACACAGGTCATGGGACTACCTGAAAGACCGTACCCAGCGTGGGGATGGTCTCCCCGGCACCATGCCGTACCATTGCCCTGCTGTGCACTCTGAGTCCACTGAGTGGCTCACATCCTTCATCTTCAAATGTGCAGTGATGCTTCTTACTTTTGTAGTTTATATCTTTGGTCCTTGATGATATCAAATGCTCCTACTTCGTTTTCTAAGCATTTCAGGACCCAGACTCCATATTACTAAGGATTCCGTTTTTTAGTTTTCATCTTTAGCCACTCTTTCACAAAAGTCACTGTGAGTTCACCACTGACTGATTCCTAAGCAAGATATTCACACTTACCTTCCTATTTGTACAGAAAGAAGTGATCTCTTTCCTGCTCCTTGTATATGCAATGTTTCCCATGTCATGGTACTTGAGGAAACCCCATTCTCATTATATTTATATCTCCTACAACTTCCATCTAAGGTTATAAAATCTTGAGAGGAACTGTGGGCCATCACTCATCTTTGGATCCATAAAGTGACCATTTGGCATCTTACAAATAGGGGATGCACTGTAAACCTCCATTGAATTGAAATGGCTTTGAGTGAGCACCAGCAGAAAACAGGATGCCATCCTTTGGCACCATTTCTTAGGCTATAATAAGGATTCCTTCTGTTTACACATAAAACAGAACAGTTTAATCACCCCAGCAATCTTTAACTTGATAATGAAGGCCATAAATTAATTTTTAAGTAAAATTAAGGAAGATGGTATGAAATATGAAATAAAAGCATCGTCAGAATCTTCCCAGGAAACAATATGCTTGACATCAAATCATGACATTATGGGGCTCAGTTATTTATTTGTTTCTAGGGCAGCCCCTCGTTTTATGTCCCGAATAGCATTTCCCTAAATAAAACTGCATGAAACAAAATGCCATTATGATTTCTAACATTCATTTCCAGGGAAGTTCTTGTTAGGTTGCAGCCATAACTATGATGGAAGGGGTGTGAGGAGAGCCCGCTGCAGTAATAACTGTGTCTTCATACATCAAACTAGGGGATTACAGAGGAAGCATCTACTTAGAACAGGAAGCTAACTGGAGGGTAACGCTCACCAGGCTGGCTCTAAAATGTGACAGGAAATGATCAGAAAGGAACTGTTGTGAGATTTGGAAAGTTAGGGTAAATGTAGGATGCATACAAACAGGAAATTTAATTTGTTTTTCTTCTGTACAATTTCTGACAGGTGCAATCGGTAAAACTCTTGTGTTAGCAGATGAATTAAGAACCCCAGGGAAGTGAATGTGCTCCAAAGGTATGCAAAGGTCTTCAGTCTCTTGTACATATATGAATCTCAAAGCTCAAGGGCAGGGCACAGAAATGGTAAAAGAGAAGCCTCTAAGGTTTCTTTAACCCCAACCTTCCTTCAATAGCTAAATCATAAAATGGCAAATTTCTAAAAGAGTTCTCAGATTAGTCCCTGATTCTTCTTCCCCATTGTTACTTTAACTCACTTAGATCCTCTTTTCTAGATTATTGCATTCACTTTCTAACTGATCATCCTCCCTCCAATATGGACTTTACCCAACACAGAGATGTCACGCTTTATGTTTTAAAATGCCCAAAGGACTATATCTTGCCCTGACTTAAAAATTCTTATGTGCTTTCTACTGGACAGAGAAGAAAGTCCAGACTGTAGAGCACACAAGGTTACGATCGAGTCTTTCGATGTCTCCTTTCCCTCTCTTTGCCAAATACTCATTTGGGGTTCCAAGTGTATTGCCTACTCACGTTTTCCCAGATTTGCCATGCTCTTTTGAGTTTCCTTGCCTCCTCCCTGAACTACCTATTTCCACCTTTACCCCTGAAATAGCCTAAACTCAGAGTGACAATGAGACACATCAATTGAAATATGAGTTATAGCCTGTTTTTGTTGTGCCTAAGTCTTAGACTTTTCCCTTTGTCTCACTATAAAGTTAGTGTTCCAAAAAGGCTAAAGCCCCAACAAGAACTTGTCCCTGGCTACCCTCTGACCTTATCTGTAATCGCTCTCCCTGGTCACTTTCTATTTCTTGAAAATGACTAATAGGTTTACCTGAGGGTTTTTGTATATATGGTTACCGCTGCTCAGAAGGCTCTTTCTCCTCCAGATGTTGTGCGCATCCCAATGGGTCACTCTCACCTGTGTTCACTCTCTGCTCTGAAGGTTTCTTATCATGGAGACCTTTGTGACCACCCTGTTATCCCTGTCATACAATATGTTTATGTTTATTTTTTCTCTCCCTATAACCAGAATGACACTTTATCCAGCCAATGACCTTGTTTTCTTTACATCACTACAAAGTTTTTAGTATATAGCGTGAGCCCAATACAACTTTTTCTTAATGAAAAAGCCTTTTTACATGTCATTTTCTAATGCTTACCTTGTTACCTGCTGTTCATTCCCCTGAAGTATAGTCTATTTATTTTTCTATCCTATGAAATCACCTCAATATGGCAGAGTTAATTATGCCACTATCATGTCTTTCCATTCTTTCTACCTATATCTCTGTCTCTGTGTGTGTGTGTGTTGTGCTTTTAATTTGCTGTTTTTCTTCAAGACTGTGTTATAAGCTGGAAATTCTTGGAGGATGGATGTGTTCAATTATCTCTTTTCCAAATATTAAGCGCTCAGTGACTATTTTTTTAATTGTGAATACAGTTAAGAATCAAAGTATCTTAAATACTTAATTGACTAAGATCATAGACATGACCATTTCTCACCTTTCTGTGATGTATTTAATAGCACCCCTTGACTGATATGTTAAGACAGCCTACAGTGGTGCCACACCTGGAAAGGTTAGGGATAATGTCTTTTGAGAATCTTTTTAGAAGACAAACACCTACCCTGAAAGCTGTTGCTCATTATCTATCAATACAAAGAACACAGGATTATCCTCAGAAACCTTCTTGTTGATAATGAGAAGAAAACTGGGCTGACCTTGGGGAATACTGAAGCATAGATATTCAAATACATTTTCACTAAATGACCGCTATCACAGAGATAGTAGTAACAATGACTTGCTGCTTCCCATCAGCTGGTTTGCCTCAACCAAATCTGGGAGAGCAATGGAGGAGTTGCCTCTAAGATCTGCTTAGTAACAGGACTTTTGAGCTCCCTTCCTAGGTTGTGTTCAGTGTCTGGTGGTTTGTGCTCTGGTTTCTAATGTCCATATGAGGGGGGAGTTGCAGGATATTTTAATTATGCAGAAAAGTACAAAAGGAACTTCCAGAAAGAATGGAATCTGTCCCAATGCTTGGGGATAGAACAGCTCTTCTACTTCCTTAGATGTAGACACAGAAGGAACTGTTCCCTCCATTTTTTACAGTCTCATAATTACTGATCGGTAGGGTTAGGAGGTTCCTACTTTTGATTAACTTAATGCTTCTTACTGTCCTTTTTGTTAAAATTTAAGAGATGAGAAACAAACTCTAAACATTACAAAGTAATTGACGCTCATTTTCATGCCACATTGACATCAGATGGTATCATGTTTTCCATTGAACACATAGTTTAAAGACATCCAATGAGCAGTTAAGCCACTCACATACTCAAGAATTCTGTTATGAATTTGCTGCCAGGGAACAAAGCCAATCCCTATGTTATAGGCTTTTCCTGTTTGTGAATGTGTATATTATGTCACCAAATTGTGAGACTAATGTTAGGATTTAGAAAACCATGAAAAACAAAGAAGGGGTGGCTAGAAACTTTATACATAAAATAACTATGGTCTTCAAAAGGAAAAAAAAAAAAAAACTAAAATGAAATCCCCAAATAACACACACACACACACACACACACACACACACACACACACACACACATAAGCAGTGGTTGCCTTTTTGGCCTATGTAAAGGATTTTTCCTGGCCAGGGTCGGGGGGGGGCGGTGTTATTTATTAAGAAAGAGGAAGAAAGATAAGAGAGTTGTTTGTGTAAAGAATACCTTTGCCCATTGCTGGTGGAGAGCCAGAACATACATAGAAAAGTAACATGATTCAAATATCTGGGTTGGGCTGGGTAGCAGGGGCAAGCACATAGGAGAAGGTCTCCATGCAAAGAAAAAAAAGTAGCTTTTAATGTAATACTCTGTTCCACTTCATCCTTGATAAAACAAATGCTAATTTTCTTTTTAAACTGTCAGTACACAGGGAAGCGATCTGAATCCGCTATACCTTTGAGAGATTTTCATCTTTTACATATTCCAATTCAACTTAAAATATTGTGCAATTGCCAAACCTCATATATAAAATATGTGCTTATCGTTCAACTCAGGGTAACAGTAGCACAGTGAAAACTGCATTCTAATTAATAAATCAGAGCCTTAACCACTGAAACATCATTCACACATATGAGATGGTAATAGTGAGAACCATTAAAAATAGTAGCATGCTGTCACCCTTCCAGGAAATATGGAAATGTGCCTTTTTGGGGTTATTGGCCTACATTATTTATCAATGTTTGGCTTTAATGTATGGATTTACTCAACACTGAATGAATATCATATTTCTCCTGGAAGATGCAGCATTAATTTGTGATTTTTGGACAAACTGTCAATAGGATAACAAGACCACTAGGGGGTATGCAATCAATAATTTGTATCCTGTGATTTCTTCCCTCAGGTTGTTTTCGGAAAATATCACATTCTCGCTTTTGCTTTCCTCATAAGCACAAAACAGGCAAACACAAAACTTACAAAAAGAAATGAACAAAACTAAAAATGCCTTTGGACTGGCTAGACGAGGTTTCAAAAAGCAAACTGCAACTTTTGCTGAAGTATTAGAACCTGGCAGGCAACTCTTACTTCATCTGAAAACCAACAAACCCAAAGCGAAATGAAAAGAGAATAAAATAGACAAGAACATGGATTCGTAGAGAAATCATTGAAGACATGCGACTGAACCTGAGCCACTATCTTACACTGTGCACCAGGAGACAAAAATGGGCTTGCTTGGGCTTCATTTCCTTCTGAGTCCATCTTGCCTTTTCCTCCCTCCCTTCTCTCCACACATCTGGGCTGGAACTTTTGTTTCATTGTCTTGTGCTATGTGCTCAGTCACAATTCTTTCTTTTCTTTCTTTTTTTTGATTAAATCATAGCAGTGTACATTAATACTATCATGGGGTACAGTGTACTGTTTCTGTATACAATTTGAAATACTTTCATCCAACTGGTTACCATAGCCTTCATGTCTTTTTCTTAGTTATTGTATTAAGACATTTATATTC